>ML419469.1:0-151670 GCA_005239525.1 Nicotiana knightiana
ATTCCTATATTACTTGTCGACCACGTACACTTG
Organism: Nicotiana knightiana; assembly: GCA_005239525.1. Taxonomy (NCBI): domain Eukaryota; kingdom Viridiplantae; phylum Streptophyta; class Magnoliopsida; order Solanales; family Solanaceae; genus Nicotiana; species Nicotiana knightiana. The sequence goes on from ML419469.1 coordinate 34, forward strand.
CGTGTGCATTGGGAAATCAACCAACAATACTGTGTATTGTGATGCATCTCGGGTTGGACTTGGTGCAGTGTTGATGCAGGACGGCAAGGTTATTGCATATTCTTCGTGTCATTTAAAGATCCACGAGAAGAATTATCCAGTTCATGATTTGGAGCTAGAAGCCATTGTTCACACACTAAAGATTTGGAGGCATTATCTATATGGCATGTCATATGAGATGTTCACGGATCACAAGAGTTTGCAATATTTGTTCAAGCAGAAGGAGCTAAATTTGAGGCAGAGCAGATGGTTGGAGCTGTTGAAAGACTATGACATCACCATCTTATATCATCCGGGGAAGGCCAATGTGGTGGCCGATGCTTTGAGTAGGAAGTCATCCAGTATGGGTAGTCTTGCATATATTTCAGTAGGGGAGACACCGCTTGCTTTGGATGTTCAGGATTTAGCCAATTGGTTCATGAGATTGGATATTTCTGAGGTCGGCCGTGTTCTAGCTTATACAGTTGCTCGTTCTTCATTATTTGACCGTATTCGAGATCGGCAGTATGATAATGGAGTTTTACGGATGCAGGGTCGTATTTGTGTGCCCAATGTGGATGGACTTCGTGAGTTGATTTTAGAGAAGGCCCATACTTCCCAGTACTCCATTCATCCGGGCACCGCAAATATGTATCAGAATTTGTGGCAGCACTATTGGTGGAGGAGGATGAAGAAGGATATTGTGGCATATGTAGCTTGGTGTTTGAATTGTCAGCAGGTTAAGTACGAGCATTAGAGGTCTGGTGGAGTGCTTCAGCAGATTGAGATTCCTGAGTGGAAGTGGGAGTGTATCACCATGGATTTTGTTGTCGGACTCCCATGGACTCAGAGGAAGTTCGATGCAGTATGGGTTATTGTGGATAGGCTGACCAAGTCAGAACATTTCATCCCTGTGGCAGTTTTATATTTTTCGGAGAGATTGGCAGAGATCTACATTAGGGAAATTGTTCGTCTTCATGGTGTGCCTGTGTCTATCATTTCTGACCGAGGTACGCAGTTTACCTCGTATTTCTAGAGGGCAGTTCAGCGTGAGTTGGGAACGAGGGTTGAGTTGAGCACATCATTTCATCCTCAGACGGACGGACAGTCTGAGCGTACTATTCAGATTTTGGAGGATATGCTACGGGCCTGTGTCATTGACTTTGGAGGTTATTGGAATCAGTTCTTGCCATTAGTTGAGTTTTCCTACAACAACAGCTATCACTCGAGCATTCAGATGGCTCCCAACGAGGAATTATATGGTAGGCGGTATCGGTCGCCGGTTGGGTGATTTGAGCCGGGAGAGGATCGGTTGTTGGGTACAGACTTAGTGCAGGATGCTTTGGATAAGGTTAAGACCATATAGGATAGACATAGTACAACTCAGTCCAGGCAGAAGAGTTATGCCGACCCCCTAGTTCGTGATGTAGCATTCATGGTCGGGGAGCGGGTGTTGCTTTGGGTGTCGTCCATGAAGAGCGTGATGAGATTTGGGAAGAAGGGAAAGCTAAGCCCTAGGTTCATTAGTCCGTTTGAGATTCTTGAAAAAGTGGGAGAGGTGGCTTACAGACTTGCGTTGCCACCGAATTTATCAGCTGTGCATCCAGTGTTTCATGTGTCTATGCTTCAAAAGTATCACGGCAATCCATCCCATGCGTTAGACTTCAGCAATGTCCAATTGGACAAGGATTTGACCTATTACGAGGAGCTGGTAGCCATATTAGACCGGTAGGTTCCTCAGTTGTGACCGAAGATTATCCTTCAATTCGTGCTTAGTGGAAAGGTCAGCCTGCCGAGGCAGCTACCAAGGAGTCCTAGTCCGATATGCGGAGCCGATATCCCCATCTTTTCCTCGATTCAGGTACTTTTCTATGTCCATTCGAGGACGAACGGTTGTTTTAGAGGTGGAGAATGTGATGACCCAAAAAGTCATCTCTCATTTTATAAGTCAAAACTGTGTTCTGAGGCCTTGAAAACCTCCTTTTATATCACCTCATTTTGCATGCGTAGCCCGGGCGTATATCCGGGAAGCTTTTATGTGAAAAAAATTAGAAAAATGCTAATTTTGCCTTTAATATTGAATTTAAGTTGACTTCGGTCAATATTTTGTGTAAACGGACCCGGACCCGTGATTTGACGGTCTCGTAGAGTCCGTAGAAAAATATGGAACTTGGACGTGTGCCAGGAACTGAATTCCGAGGTCCCGAGCCCGAGAAATGAAATTTTGAAAGAAATTATTTTATTGAAATTATAAGAGTCTTTGGAAATTTGATTATATTTGAAATTGATGGTATGGGGCCCGTAATTTTGTGTCGGAACCTGGTACAGGTTTAATATAGTATTTGAGTGATGCCTGTAAAATTTGGTAAGAAACGGAGGTCATTTTACGTGATTCGAACCCGTAGTTGTGAAATTTGAAACTTTGAAAGTTTTGAGAGTTTTCTTTGAATTCTATGCTAAATTCGTTGTTTATGGTGTTATTTTGGCGATTTGATTGCACGAGTAATTCCGTAGGATGTTTTTAAGGTTGTGTGCATGTTTGATTTTGAGCCCCGAGGGCTCGGGTGAGTTTCGATTAGGTTCCGGGGTGTTTAGAATTGGAAAATCACTGCTGGTGCACCAGTTCTGGTGTACCAGCACCTGCGAGTCTAGGGCCACAGGTGCGGTCCAGCCCAGCCTGCCCCATTTCCTTAGGTGCAATAAGAATTCCGCAGAAGCGGATACACCTCTGCAGGTGCGGCCCTTAGTGGCCTTGCCCATTTCCGCAGGTGCGACCATTTTTCCGCAGCTGCGCTGACCTTAGCACTGTAGGTGCGGGGGTCGGGCAGTGTGTTTAAGTTAGAGCTTCATCCGATTTCATTTTCACTTCTTCACAAAATAGAGGACCAAGGGCGATTTTCTCAAGATATTTTCTTCCCAAATCATAGGTAAGTGTCCACTAACTAATTTCCTTCAACTTTCTAATGATTTTCATCAACTTTTATCAAGAATTCTAGGGTTTTAATGGTAGAAAATTGGGGATTTGGGTAGAGTTCGGGTTTTTTGAATAATTAGAATTTAGACCTTGTTTCGGGGTCAGATTTTGAAACTAATTACATATTCGGTCTCGTGGATGAATGGGTGATCGGATTTTTGTCCTAACTTCGAGTTTGCCCCAAGCGGGCCCGAGGTCGATTTTTGAATTTTTAAGGGAGAATGATAGAAAATTCATAATTAAGCATCAGTGTTGAATTATTTTGCCTTTTTATTGATATTATTTAAGCTAATTATGTCTAGATACAGTTGAATTCGAAGCGAATTCTAAGGGGAAAACGGTAATTGAGACTTGAGATGGTCGTGGAATTCGAGGTAAGTGTTTGGCTTAACCTTAGCTTGAGGGAATAGGTGTTGTGTCCTATTTTCTATGTGTAAGTATCATGTTCAACGTATAGGCGAGGTGACGATTACCTATATGTTGGTGTCAAGCATGCCCGTGAGTCGAATATTGTGATTTATGTGGTTTTTTGTTAAGTATATCTTGAGTTTCACTTTATAGCTATCCATGTTGGTGGAAATTCCTTGATATTGAATAGTGTTGAGCATTGGTTTCAGTTGAAGATGTTTATCTGAAGTATGTACTAAGTGAGATTGATTATAGTTATTTTCCCTTGCCTGGATGGTATTGATTCCACTGTTGGCTCCCTTGTCGGGACGTTATGGTTTTAATTTTGTCTACTCTGTTATTTTCCTTGTTGGATTGCTGTCATTTGATGTGTTTGGGTGAGGAAGAGTGAGAAACCACGAAGGGTGATGCCGTGCGTGAGATTATGAGTGAATGTTAATGCACGAAGGGTGATGCCGTGCCGATATTGTAATTATAAAAGCACGAAGGGTGATGTCGTGCCATTATATGAGTGATAATGCACGAAGGATAATGTCGTGCCATGATTATGTGAGGTAAAAGCACGAAGGGTGATGTCATGCTGAATATATTGATTCTGATGGTGAGGACGAGAGTAAAAGCACGAAGGGTGATGTCGTGCACTTGCTTTTGCGTTACTAGTTTTGTTTCTTAAATTGATATCTAATTTGTGCTTTATCTAATTATTTTCATTATTTGATATTTCCTCCCCTTAGCATGTTCCCCTTTCCTTTATGCTTAGCTGCTTATTCCTCGTTGTTATTATTTTCTCCGTATACTGTTAAACTGCACCGGTTTATTTGGTTGTCGTGACCTAGCCTCGTCACTACTTCACCGAGGTTAGGCTCGGCACTTACTCAGTACATGGGGCCGGTTGTACTGATGCTACACCCTGCACTTTTGTGCAGATCCCGGTACTGGACTCTTCGGACCGTAGATCAGGATTGCTGCCTTCAGTCCAGCGGAGACTCCGAGGTAGTTCTGCAGACGTCTGTAGGCCTTGGCGTCCCCTTATATTTCATTTCTATTCTGTTCTTATTTACTTTTGAGACAGATGTGTATTTATATTTGGTTTAGACTCCTATTTGTAGTATTCATAAAGAGTCCGTGAAATTGTGACACCTGTTCTGGGAGTACTTTGGTTCGGAATTTCGTATTAATATCATATCGAGCTGTTAAATCATATCATATCGTATTTTATATTCTGTAATTTTATTATAAAATCTGGTAAAATTGTTGAAGATAAATAAATAAGGTAGTTAATCAGGCTTACCTAGCGGGTTCAATGTTAGGAGCCATCACGGTCCCCTCGGTGGAAAATTCGGGTCGTGACAGCTAGTTCAGAGCCTCGACTCCATTGTTTTAATCATGCTACCTTTACTTGCCGTACTTGGGGCATTATGGTTATCTACTGAATTAGAAAAACATGCTTTATGTCTTTGACAGTGTTTTGATGCATCTAGCATCGCTACCACTTTTTTCAAGATTGGACTTGATACTTATTAGGTACCGATAATGGTGTATTCATATAATACTGCACATTTTTGTGCAGGTCCTGAGGATGGTATTGTGGTACTCTTTGAGCTAAGTAGTGTGTTTTTTAAGACTTTGAGGTGAGATTATTTCGGTCATTTTTTAAACCATGTTATACTTGTATCAAATTTTTTACTGCCTTGAGATTATTTCTATTTTTGTTATGATATAAATTTGTTAATTAAAGAAAAATAGACTCTATTCTGTTGATTGTGAGTTGTCTTGATTAGCAAGTACAGCTAGGCTCCATCACGATCTGGGATAGGATTTTGGGTTGGGACAAGAAGTCATTTTTTTTTGTTAGAGAAGAGTTAGACAAAGCATGATCTTATCTCTATGATTAGGGGGCGATTTGTGGTTAGGATAGAATTATACATAGTTACCATGTTTAATTAAATGATTTTAACACGTTACTTGGTAGATTAATTTCAAAGAAATATAGGCGTTAATCATCCCAAGCATGAGCATGTGAGTAGTAATTTGAAGGAATACTATGAAATTCGGTCGACTAGGAACCACAAATGACTCAATAGAATGGTGAATCAACTACAACCTTGGAATATTCATCTCTATTGAAATAATTCTAAACAATAATCCTCTGTTGTCTTAGTCTCATTTCTTGTTTTAAGTGTGCATCCTTAGTTTAGCAACAAATACTCAACCTTTGATCTGCTTGGTTAGATAACGATTTTAGTTGATTTAGTAAGTAGTTAACAGCAAGTCTCTGTAGGTTCGATACTCTATTCACACTACAGGAAAAATGGTCTTTAGCGAGGGAAAATTTGGCCAGTTAAAAGTCTATATCCAGTCGCTATAAGTCGATAACGACCGGAAAAAAATCGATCGTCACCGGTCGTTAAAAGCCTTGACGTTAAAATTTAACGACCGAATTCCATCCCGGTCGGTAAAGATCTTTTAGCGGCAGCTAGATATCCGGTCGTTGCAACTCCTTTTTAACAACCAGTTTGCCTTTCGCTAATTGTATGTTATTTTCACAAATAACACATTTAGCGGCCAAGTTTCCCTTATGGGAATTTAATATTATTTTTTTGGTAATTCTCAAATAGTAATCATTACTGCATATTTTTTCCTATGTATAAAGAAAAATACATACAAAATACCCAATAAATATATTAAATATCATTATAAATTACAAAGAACTAAATATCACATAAGCAAATATCCAAATTGTACAACACTATTTTTACAACTCCTAAAAAGGAAGAGAAGAATTGTAGGGTGCAAAAATGGCAACATCTTCGTACGGCCCCTAGAAAAATAAAGTAAGTTCCTCTTTGGCTTCAACTTGTTCTTCAGCATTTCAACCGCTTCAACTTGCTCTGCCTCACTATCTTTAAGGGAAGATTTATTAAATATCAAATTTGGCCTGTAAAAACAATAAATTCAAGCTAGTTTAGAAAGAAATCTTCTCCTAGATCATTTTGTTTACAGAATCAATTTACAACATTTCGATTACTAGGTTGCTACTACCTAGGATGTGAAAGAAAACTTCTACTGCAGGGCTCGTATTGGGGAGACTGTTGTATCAAGAAACCTATAGAATTAATAATCATATTATACTCAAGTTGAAGTTTTTTTCGTGACCTCTTTCCACAAATCAAATGAGAGATGAAACTAAAATTGCAGTCTCGGTTACAACTACCTCTATTAACAAAACATTCTTACTAATTAAATTTCTTGGTGTCTATTTAGCATGTTGTAAATTGACTGGATAACACACTTCATAACCATATATTAAAAAGGTCCATAAAAAAATTATTTATGAGTATTTCAGGGGAAAAATAAATAGTGACCGGTTAGGTTTTTTCTATTTCTAGTTGAGAAACTAGAGTTAGCTTTGGTTGGATATAAGTTTATCAACCAACTCTTGGTCTATAATTCATAAGCTCTGAGAAAATTATCCAGTTGTAAGTAAAATCAATAGTCCTACCCTCTAGCTGTGTTTTTTTATAACAGGACACTATTATTAGGACTGATACTACAAGCACGATGATCATGGGTAACAACAGATCCTCTAAATAATCTGAAGATATTGACATAGGCACAACATGAATTGAAAAATGTAGTAGGGATGAATAATAATGCCGAAGTGTCCACCATATTTCATAACACGTAAATGTACTCATATAGACTAACGTCTTAAGACCTATTGACTTAGTTTCTTTACTTGCTTCCTCTTTAACTATACAAATTATGAATTTATAAATATTAGATGCAAAGTTTACTTAAAGATTTAAAGCTCACTGTAAATTACCATGTCCAAGAAGAGAGACATGGGATCGTCTCCAACAGAAAATGAAACATCATAATTGGAACTTGACCCCACCATAAATTGTCCACCAAGATAGATATGAATCATACCTTAAATATTTCTAACAAATATAAGTCATCTAGTGCTTCAACTTGTTTTTTAACATTTCAGATTCTTTTACTTGCTCCGTACTTTCTTCAAGGCCGGGTTCTTCACATCATCTTTTATGATCTGTTAAAAGAATATTTTTAGGTTAGTTTAATAATAAAAACTACTATTACTTGAAGTACAGGAAATGTCAAAATCATTATTAACCACAATCAAGACTTTGTTTTTCCTTACTTTTGTCTTTTAATACGTTATTTACAAGAAATGAGTCCATTATTTCAGTTGACAAGAAATGTGTTTGGTATAGCTATCATATACCAATTAATCACTAGGAAAACATGACTACAAAAAAAGTTTGTTAACATCAGTAAGAGCGAGTTGTCAATAAAATTGACTCGTATATTTGTTGTATTTATCTTCCAATCTGCAGCTCTATCTGAGATTAGGGCTACATGCTCTTCCTCAGCCTTCTCTCTCCTCATATCTCCTAGACTGTCCTAAGTACTCCTGAACATCATGACGAACTGCTAAGTCCATTAAACCATCACACTGTTAGCAAGTTTTCTTAAACATGGCAAACCACATCTTTTATGTTTTGAAACAATATTTGTAAACTTGCTAAAAAAAATTTACCACCATACCCTTCTTTAGAAAGACATGAAACATTGCATATAGGACACTTCAGAATAAAAAAAATTCATAGTTTACTAATTCAAACTAATATAAAACCTTAATGTAACAACAAACTAATATACAACCTCATATTAATCATGCTAAACCTAGACTATCTATAATAAAGTTTTCAAACAAACGTGGATTCAACTTTAATGGTTAAATTATTGGTAATAGAGCATGAAGTACATTGTGTGATATCATAATGTATATCTTGAAGTCACCTTATATAATATAAGTTGTATATTTAATAAAGATAAAGATCAAAAGTTTGCAAATGAAGTAGGTCCCAAGATTCTCTTTTTCATTTGTCCAAGCCTTTTATCTTGAACAAGCAGAGAACTGTAGAAGATCTATTGTAGAGGAGGAACAAAAAGGCAAAAGAGGAACTCAAATTCACAAAGTAACCACTTCGCTCACCTAGAGAAATATAATAAATAGCAGCTTAGATTTTGAGTGCACAACACCCTCAATATTTTCGATTGCTTAAACCACTAAAACACCTTAGAATAGTCAATTTGACATCCCTAAATGCACAAACACTAAATACTCATCGTAACTAATGAATGAAATCTGAATGACATTGCAGCTAATCAAGGTCCTATCTCACAGCTAAATTAGGAGAGGAAACAATACAAGTTTAGCCCCCCAAAAAAGGTTCTACTTGTTTTCCCAATAGTGTTGGGATAACCTACAACATCCTCTCATAGTCCCATTTTACATATATGTATATCTCCTTCAGTACATAATTACGACACATCAAAAATTAAGATTAATTTTTCAACCAAATCAAAAAACTAAAAGCATATAATTTCATTCAGATGAAGAGAAGGCATTGTTCTTGTATATAAAAATTCAAAAGATGACAAAACCTTTCGTTTCTTAACCATTTAATTTGGTGGAATAAAAGTAAAAAGAATGCTAGTTGAAGACAACATCTAACATTCTCAATATTTGATTTTATACGATCATAAATTTTTTTAGGTAGAACCCTAACTATTACACGAAATCTGACCAATCGGAAAGTTAATGAAGATGGCGAAACTTACCATGAGAAGAAGAACAAACCCTAAGACTAGTTCACTAGAGAGACGCAGAGAATAGAAAATCACAGTGACGAGAGGCAGAGTCCAGTTCGTTTCACTTTAGTTAGAGAGGGGACGTGGGAGTGGGAGTGGGTTTGGGGGCGGGGAATTTCGGAAAAGACTGCCTATTTTTTCTTTTTTAATTACTATAAATTATGTTTTAACGAAGGAATGGTATAGTTTTAACGGCAAGATATTTTTCCCTCGCTAATATTGAATCCAAACTTGACTTTAATGTCCGGAATAATTTCTGGCCGTTAGAAGTATACTTATAACGACCGATTTCATGTCTTTTCGTAAAATAGTGGTCGTTAATGATCAAAATTCTTGTAGTGTCATCACTTTATTATTTGTTGACCGCGTATATTTGCATGTGCAATTTGGAGAAATAATAAACATTCCTTGTATCACGATTTAAGAATAAAAACTATTCTTAACACGAAATGATTGGAGTATCAGCAAAGAAGAACAAAATTTAACTCTTTCATGCTTGTAATATAACTTGCAACACAAATTCAGAAATAGATCTAAAATATTTATTAGATGTTAATTCTGTCTGAGTTATGACACTATGTGGTCTTGTTGTCATTCTAAAAATCAAACCAATATACCATATACATATGTTGATAGATATATGGAGTTATATGATATTTTCATAATCTCATGTAAACTTTCTCTGGATTTAGTCAAATGAGTTTGGGCTCGTGCTTTATGTTTGAAAAGAACAGGTCCTTTTTTATAAATTAATTTTACTGAAGTTTAAGTCTTTTATATGATTTGTACTATTGTTTGTGATAGTGGAATTGGGAAATAAAATTTATGTTGATAATTTAGTTAGTTTGTACATTAGAAAGCCTCTAATTTCACATATTACCAAGCTTAATGTACTGTATACTTTTATGATTGAAATGTCTTTTAGTCAAAAAGCATATTCGACGTTAACATAATTGGTACTCTGGATCTCATCTAATCAATTATCCAGGTTAAGCAGAAATCCATAACATTGAAAAGCAAATTAAAGTTAGAAATATGGTAGACAAAAATGACGCGAAAAGGTTGCCTTGTCTCGAATAACACATACTCCCGTTGTTTCAAAAAGATTAACACTATTTTCTTGTTAATCAGTTTCAAAAAGATTGACTGTTTTTAATATCTCCTTAAGTTTTACGGCCACAAAAATACTATAATTTATTTAAGCACACATATCTCAAAAATATTTTTTTTTATTAAAGTTTGTGCCAAGTCAAATTAAGATAGTTTTTTTAAAACGAAAGGAAATAGTATTCAAGAACGGCTCTAATGTACATCCAAGTAAGGCTTTTGCCTTAGGCCCCCAAAATTTGGGGGCCCCATTTTTAAAAGATACCCCCTCCGTTTCAATTTATGTGAACATGTTTGATTGTGCACGAAGTTTAAGAAAAAATGAAGACTTTTCAAATTTGAGGTCCTAAACAAGTCAAAAAAGAACCCAGAGTATTTGTGTGGTTATAAAAGTTTCTCATTAAGGATAGAATTGTAATTTTAAGTTAAATTGTTACCAAATTTAGAAAGGGGTCATTCTTTTCGGAACGGACCAAAAAGAAAATATCTTCACATATACTGGAACAGAGGGGTAATAGATTTTATAGGTATTAAAAAAATAATCTTTATTACTTGTCGTATAAAAATAAAGTTTTTCTATAGCAGTTTCCTCCGAGGAAAGAAGTTTTCAAGATTATAATTGATAAAATCTTACCTAAGATTAATAATGTCTCAAGATAGTTTAAATTTGTTGGCGATATTATCAATTAAAAATGAATTATTAAAAAAAATTAATTATAAAAAAATTATTAACAATATTTTTTTTAAAATTTAGGTCTCATATTAAACTTTGCCTTTAAACCACACATATATTCGAGTCGCCCCTCGTAGTATTTGAGCAAGAAGCCAGAAAATGAAGTCCCGTGAATACATTGACCTTGGACAGGGTTCAAGTTTTGAGTTAAAAAGCAGACACATTAAAGAAGCGACAAAATTCAGGGAAGTCCACTATATGATATATAGTACTTAAGCAATTATAACCAAATTAAAGAAAAAAGTCGACCCTAAGATACTAATATTCAGCAAATTTTTCTTGTTTATTCGCATGCAATTAGTGACTTGTTTTTCTTTACCAAAAATAAAAAGGACAAAAAACTGCTTTGTATAAGAAGTGAATTTAATAAAAAAATCAGCATGAGTCGTGTTGCAAATGTTAAACCCCAAAAAGAAACGAACTTAATTACTGTTCCCTAAGTTGACACGGTTCAAGTATTAGACTCTTAAGGGATAAAACTACGAATAAACTTTAACTTATTTCACAAGTGCTTAAAAGAATAAATAATTTTTTATTGCCGAAGTTATCAGGGGCGAATTCAGTTCAACCGCTACGGATTCCCGTGAACCTAGTAGCTTTTGTCTAGAATGTGTATTTATATTGAAAAATTCATAAAATATATAAGAATATTTAATTTGAAACCTAATCCATTTATCCAGTTCGTATTGTATATTAACTCGAGATTTTTGAAAAACACCATAAACTTAGAGTCATTAGCAAATAGAGAGCCGTCTTTAGTTAGGTAATATGACGAGAAACAACTTTCACTTGAACATCATATATGTTCCCAAATCGAAAAGCAAGTTTAATTAACCTATTTTAAACGATAGAAACGTTAAAGGTTTCCGTCGAAGAATTGACCAGATACATCACGATTGTCACATCAAAAGGTTCTAGCGTGTCTTTTCTTTACGTTGGATGATAATTAAACTTACTTCCGAGAAAATAGGACTCAACTTTTTCACATGGACAATACTTTTTCTTTAAATGAGATACTTGTAATTTGTGTGGTTTTATTTAAAATGCACGTGGCCAAATATATTTTATAGGTCATTCTTGTTTAAGATATTCTGATTTATTTCCTTTCTCCTTGCGTGTTCCATTTTAAACGAAACTCGATGAGAGTAAAACCCTCGTTAAGGTAGAACGCGTTTGAAATATATATTATTTTATTAAATCGTATTTGATTAGACAAATTAATATAATACTGTATACCGTAAAAATCGATACTAGCCGATTTTATGGGCTCGAGGGTATGCCTCGATAGTGAACCTGTATCAAAGCAAGTTCGGGCTCGAGGAACGAGAAAACCGAGGGATCGAGATCAGGCTGGATCAACGTCATAGTAATAGAATCACGAGATATCCGCAATCGACCACCAATCCCGGCGAGAATTCCGGAACCAGTAGAATCATTAACGGTTAATGATATCAATCGTGTATTTTATGTCGGAAATTAGAGTCATACCTTATTTTGGATTCCTCTACTATATAAAGAGGAACCATGTTCATTTGTAGACATATTGTCATTTTTATCATCATACGCACTTACCACTTACGCCATTACTGAGAAATACAAAGCACTCTGCTCTTTTATTCGCTCTTAACTTTTTATAGTTCTTATTGTTCATATTACTATTGCTGCTCTTACTGTTCTTGGCATTTGACCTCGAAGCCTAATCTAGATTGTGGTCGATAACTTGCTACTAGTTTGATCCATTTTAATCGTTTAATTCCTTTACTTATTTATCTATTTCAATTGGCATTGAATTAGATCACGATCCTTATAACCACATTACAAGTTTAATTGTTACTCGTATATCGAGGTAAACAGTTTGGCGCCCACTGTGGGGCTAAGGATAATAGTGATTGTTCAGTGTTAATTCTGGTATAACACATTATTTTACGCTTGTTTCTTGCCAAGAATTTTATTTTCAGGATAAATCATGTAAAACTCACAAAACACAGCTACACATGGTGACAATGGCCTCGGACTCCACGGGGAGAATGAGAATGATATCACTATGGGAATCGAGGTTCCACAGGCTGACCTCGGAGGAGCACCGCCCGCCAACCCGGTCGATGTCAGTTCGCATATTTCTTTGAATTTGGATTTAGGCGGGGACCCCGATGGAAGCGTACGCAGAGAGGGACGAACTAACGGTCGAGGTACTCGGAGCAGAGGAGACGAAGGTGTTACTCTCCAAGTTATATTTGAAATGCTGCAAGCCAAACAGAACGCCATTGCCCAGTTGCAAAATCAGCACGTGGCTCCTATTAGGGTCGAACAAGAGGCTACTTGTCGTACCGAGCCAGTTCCTGAAAGATCAGGCGATAATACTTCGACAACTGACCCTGCTATAATGAGATGCTCGAGGAGCTTACTAAGAGAATGGAATCTGGAGAAAAGAAAATCTAGGCCAACGACAAGAAGGTGGAAACCTATTGTCGCGCCCCCCTTTTCCCCAAGCGCTCCTTTCGGGGCCGGTTGAAAGGGTTTACGACATCGGTTGAGACAAATCGTTCCTTTTGAGAAAAGGGTTTGCATATTTTGAAGAGTCACCACCTAACAATTTTAACGGTGTGTTAGGGCACCTATGGGGTTCAATTACAACTACGTTACTAACCAGAGATTGGCTAAGGGCTTGAAATTATCCTAAGGGGAAGGTGTTAGGCAACCCTCAGGATCCACAAGTGTGGTTCCTGGCCAAATGGTTTTTGTGAATTTGTATGGCTTAGCAAATAAGCAAATAAAGGCTCAAATAAGAGAGGATTTAATTCTTAAGCATGCAGATGTTTGAAAAGAGTAAAGAAGATTAGATTTTGAAAGGATTACGATCTAAGCATATAAAAGGTATCCTAGGTTTATAATAATATGGATCACATCAATGCATTACCCGGTGGAAGAGGGGCTACACGTGGTATTAGCGGATCGGTCATCATATCCATATTCTACCCTTTCCCACCCCGTGAAAGTAACTAAATCGAGTGTTGGTCTCGACCTCTATTGCATGATGTTACCCGTCCCTTCCTATCATTCCCGGAGAAAATTAGGACTCCTATCCTAAAGGAGGTGCTAGGCAGACCCTCTGGTTTTAAAGGTGAAAATGCTAAGGCGACATATAATAAACAAGTAGGACTGCAGATAAAGGATCAAGTATTCCTCCACACACAGTACATATAAACAACATGTCTCATACACAACTAAGGTCCATATTAATTCAGAATCCTAAAGCATGGTATCTAGGTGATTTAAAAATGTCAAAGAAACAGACCTTTTGTTTCATAACTCAGATAGGAAGTCCTAATCAGTCCTGCCTACTGATTTTAGCATGCTGACAGTTGGACACTAATCACAAAGGACAGTTCTGGTTTTGTTTCTTTATGGCTGATTACCTAAGACTTGCCTAGTCGTGTAGCAGTTATGATGCACATGCAGTTGCTAAAACAGGATCTCTAAATGCACATAGAATCACGGCATTATGCATAGTTTCAGGAACAACATAGGTGACAGATTTTAATCGTTGTTTACCTAGAACAGGATCTCTACGTGTATAGCATGATGAGACATGATTGCAGTTTTTGTTACCATTATTTATTATAGGACAGGACTTCTAAATGAAGCTTCAGGATGTGTTATATATGAGCAGAATCACATAATATCAATTTATTATTTGTCCTATAGGCAGGATCTCTAAGTGAGGGCAATGAATGATTACATGCTGAAAGGAAAACAGTATATATGATCCTAAGTAGCATGATATCTAATACATGGCATGTTGTACCTAAACATGGCTGCTATTACGCATAGAGAAAATAAACCTAGAAACATGGTCTCTACCCTTAATTACACTACAACATGCATATCACCCACCCATTTTCACTATCCGACCCTAGAGTTGTTTACAATTAGTTATTACAGACCATGGGATATGAATTACACAACTGAAATATAAGAAAAATAAGAAGTTAACTATAGGGAGCCTACAGAATAGGCCCAGATCTCCATGTCCTTTATGACAAGCAATGTTTCACAGCCTTTCCACAATCCGGGTGTATCAGAGTTCCCTAAGGACCTCAAGGGATCCCGGGAAGTGCTCACACCCAGATTTCATAGCCAAGATAGAGTAAGTGCAGTGTGGAATGTCTAGCCTTTGTGTGTCAAAGTTCAAAGGGAGCTCAAGGGTCCCAAGGAAATGCTCACACATAGGGGGCAGAAACTTATACTTCTAAGAGTATATGTGAGAGTGCTTGGTATAGTTTTGAAAAGGTTAAGTAAGAAAACAGTTTTGAAAAGGGTAAGTAAGAAAAAAGTTTTGAAGAGGGAAACTTGATTGGAATAGTTTTATAAAAAAGAAGTTTAAGCACTAAAAGGGCAGGAACACCAATAAGTTCAACATCACACAAAGGACCAGGAATAGTCCAACAATCATAAGCAGGGGTAATGGAATTTGAAGGACAAATACAGAGCATGTGAGGGCAAACATGTAGTAGGCAGTACACAATCAGAAGTTCCTAAGGATTCAGGGGATTGGGGGATACAGTAGGGTATAGGATTATACTAACATAACATGACCAAATAGTTCAAGACAATAGGATTTACCCTAATCAAACTAATGTACCAAACATAGGCATGAAGATTCCATAGAACATGTATCAAGTACATAAAGACATGTTGGTTATGACAAATAGAGTATAACTTATCATGTGAATGGAGTTCAGGATCCTAGTTACATGTTGAACAACAAAATAATAAGTAAAAGCAAATTAGAAACACAATGAATTGCAACAATAGTAGAAACATGTTGGTTTGAGAATTGAAATCTGAATTAGAACATACCAGCGAAGTGAAGAAAGCAGTAACACAAATAGGAAGTAGGAGATGCACAATAGTTAGCCTTGGCTTGTAGCCGACTAACTTAGAATAATAGTAAATAGCACAGAAAAGAGAGAGATCAGAGAGTTTTTTAGTTGTGAGAGAGAGAGTTGAACAGATTAGTTGTTCGTCTCCTATGCTAAGAAGATAGTAGAGGTATTTATAGTTTAAAACAGGCAGAAAAATAAGGTAAGAAGTACTAAAATGCCAATCAAAATCAATTAATGCCCGGACTCCCTTTAATTAGAGAGTCACAATTCAAACGGACACAAACTGTGCTAAACAAGGAAAGGAATCAATCAAAAACTGATGTTTACCGTAATAGGAGTAGTAAAAGTATATGGCATGCAATTAGGACTAAATACATAATATACAATTAAGGAAAATGTATATTAAATAGTTGACAGCATATTTATGCATATAGAAATAGGCAGAGTACAGTTTAATTCTGGACATTAGTCAAAAGAATTTCGAATGAGATTCAAAAATCATAGAACAAATACCAATTAAGGAGAGTATCACACAAGTAAGGAAATAATTAGAAAATTAGTAAAGCAGTATCATTCAAAGGGAAATATCCCAGTTTTGAGGGAAATCAAAATCAGTAAAGGACATAGAGTAAAAAATTAATAAAGCTTTAATCAAATAATACTGGAATAACATATGTTAAGCAAGAATCAGAAAACCCTAGGTAAAGTAAGAATCACACAAAGTTGGGGATTCAAACTAGAGCATACTATATACCAAAGCGGGATAAACATAGCATATACAAGAATCTGAAACCCTAACAAGGCAGATAGGGTAAAAAGAAAATCACAAAAAACATAGGTCGTTTCATAAGAAACAAGCACACATAAAGATTGAACGAACACATTATCAGAGACACCTAAAATTAGGGCTTTTTAGCATAATAATTCAGATATCAAGAAAAACATAAGAGAATCATTCAAACATAGTAGAAAGTACTTAAAATCAGGAGAAGAATCGTTTTTGAAAAGGGGTTAAGAAACCCTAGTTTTGAAAGTGAAGAAATCGTTTAAGAACAGAAAGATCTCTTTGAAGAAAACATGTAAAACCCCATAATATTCATAGATCTATTACAGATCTAAAGAGTCGGAAGGTTCATAGTCTAGGGTTTCCAAAAAGAACCCGGAAAAGAGGAAGAAAACTCAAAAGATATTACCGGTCTTTGGCCGGAAAAGGGTAGATCTTACTCGGGCCATAGATGGCCAGAAAAATGGTATGAGACAGGAGAGATGAGTAGAATCGCCTATGGTTCACATGAGATCCTCAAACGGTGACACAAGTGCAAAGGATAGAGCCATAGGGCTGGCAGAAGGTGAGACCTCCATGGTTTCCGGCGAGGAAGTGGCCGGAGAAGAGAGGACAAGGGCCCAGTAGACGAAGAGCTTAGAGAGAAGGGAGAGAACTCAGAGAGACGGCTGAGAAAAATGAGAGGAGGGAAATGAGATGGGGGAGGATAGTCTTTAGGTCTTAATTTGGTAAGGTCCAGTCTGAACCGTTGATTTGAATTAATCAACGGTTCAGATTAATAGGTGCTTGGGCCGGGTAGGATTTTAGGTCTGGGATGGGTAATTGGGCTGATTAAATTGGGTAGGAGCCCGAGTGAAACTAGGCTAGAATTGAAATTAAAAGTGGCTATTAGTTAAATACCCATTAAAAATAGATAAATAATTAATAAAAAATAGCTAATAATTATATAAAATAAAATTAATGCTAAATAAATGAAATTAAGGAAATTAATTAATATAAAAAATATAAAATGAATAATTATTGATTTAAATGGTATAAAATGTACAATTAGGCCATAAATGCGAAATTATTGTAATTATGGTCAAATAATGCCAAATTGGCTAATTTGCAAAATAATTAAATCCTAATAGGATTAAAATGATATATTAACCTGGGAAATATTTTTAAATTATTTATAATACAATTTATGAATAATTATTGAATATAAAAATACTGAATAAATTGGAAAATAATTTAATAAAAATAAGAAAAATTACGAGAAAATACCAGTTATTATAAAAGAGTGATTTTGAAGGTATATATGCAAATTTTAAAATAGTTTGAGGAAAAATTGGGTATCAACACCTATAACTCTCGAGTTGATCAGATTCCGGGGGCACCACCGATCCTAAAGGGAATGGACTCCAATAAGTTTGTGCAAAAACCGTTCCCTCCAATTGCGGATCCGAAGCCCATACCAAAAATTTTAGGATGCCCATATATACCAAAATACAACAGGACCTCGGAATGAGCACGTTACCTCTTATACATGTCCTATCAAAAGAAATGATTTGGAAGACGGTGAAATCGAGTCAGTATTGCTAAAGGAATTCGGGGAGACCCTGTCGAACGGAGCTATGATTTGGTACCACAACTTGCCACCGAACTCTATCGATTTGTTCGCCATGTTGGCAGATTCATTTGTAAAGGCACATGTTGGAGCTATAAAGGTTCTCCTGAGAAAATCGGACCTCTTCAAGGTGAAGCAAAGGGATAACAAGATGCTAAGAGAGTTCGTATCTCGATTCCAAATGGAACGTATGGAGTTGCCGCCGGTTACCGACGATCTGGATGTTCAGGTTTTCACCCAGGGATTAAACTAGTGGAGTTCGATCGTATCACGCCAACTGAAACAGAATTTGATAGAGTACAAGGATATGACTTGAGTAGATGTTCACAACCAATATCAATCAAACATTAGAGTCGAGGACGATCAACTGGGAGCCCCTTCAGGTTCAGTGCATCCTAATCGGTCGGCAGGTAAAAACCAAAGAGAGGTTGATAGAGAATCAAGGCTGAATAAAGATCAGTATCAGCCATATGCTCCAGATAGAAGGAATAACCATCCGGGACATCATTCTGCCCGGAACGATCGGAAGGGTGATCGAGGATCGAATTCTCCAGGACTCATGACTCATGAGCAAAGATGGATTAGAGAGATATGCAGATCCCATAGAAGCACCCCGATTATCGGAGTACAATTTCAGTGTCGATGCCTCGGGTATCGTATCGTCCATCTGAAGGATTAAATACACTAGGTGGCCTAGACCTATACAAACTGATCCTTCTCAAAGGAATCCAAACTTGATATGCAAATACCATGGAACGCATGGCCATAGGACCGAAGACTGCAGACAGTTGAGAGAAGAAGTAGCTCGATTGTTCAACGAAGGCCATCTTCCAGAATTCCTCAGTGATAGCCAAAAATCACTTCGGGGAAAGAGACGCTAATAGAAAAAATGAGCAAGAGGAACCTCAGCATGTTATCCAGTTGATCATCGGCGGGGTCGACGTCCTACAAGGAACTGTCTTCAAACTCACCAAAGTATCGATTAAAAGAGAAAAATGAACCCGAGATTATATGCCCGAAGGCACCATAACTTTCAACGACAAAGATACGAAAGGCCTCTCTCAGCCGCACAACGACGCCCTGGTAATTCCTATTTTGCTAAATAAAATTCAAGTTAAACGTCTTCTTGTGGATCCAGGTAGGTCGGCGAACATAATCAGGTTGAGGGTTGTGGAGAAGCTCGGCCTGCTAGACCGTATTGTACCCGCATATTAGGTCCTAAACGGCTTTAACATGGCTAGTGAAACAACAAAAGGAGAGATAATCCTATCAGTGAACGTGGTCGGGATCATCCAAGACACAAAATTTCATGTCATCAAAGGCGACATGAGATATAATTAACTGCTCAGAAGGCCATGGACCCACAACATGAGGGCAGTACTATTTACACTTCACCAAATGATAAAGTTCCCAACAGTGGATGGTATGAAAACAGTTTATGGGGAACAACACATTGCAAAGGAGATGTTTGCAGTCGACGAGGTGACACATATACCAGCACCTTCGACCTCAGAATAGTCGAGCATCAAAGATAGGCAAGTAGCCAAATAGAAATCACCATCCCCAACCTCGACCGAATCAGATGAGCAGGTAATCGAAGAAGATGAAGAGGATCTTCTCACTCCTCGAACTTTCGTCTCTCCCGAAGAATCAGATGTAACCAAATTGGCGGTCGAAGAGCTGGAACAGGTGATACTCATCGAGTATCTACCCGAATGTAAGGTATACCAGGGAACGGGGTTAACCTCCAAACTCAAGGAAAAAATTCATTCAATTTCTTATTGATAACATGGATTGCTTTGCATGTCCCATTTAGACATGACAGGAATCCTACCCAAGATCACAACTCATCGGTTGAGCCGTGATTCCAAGTTCATACCAATAAAGAAAAAGAGAAAGCCTCAGTCCGAGGTGAAGCACGCCTTCATAAAGGAAGAGGTAACTAAATTTCTTAAAATAGGGTCCATTCGGGAAGTCAAATATCTGGACTGGTTAGCCAACGTATTCATAGTCCCCAAAAAGGGGAACAAACTTAGAATGTGTGTAGATTATAATGACCTGAATAAAGCATGTCTGAAAGAATCTTTTCCTTTTCCTAACATCGATCGAATGATCGATGCTACGGCTGGCCACAAGATACTTACTTTTCTCGACGCCTATTCTGGGTACAACTAAATCTAGATGGACCCAGAAGACCAGGAAAAGAACTTCTTTTATCACTAAGGATGGAACTTATTGCTATAATGTAATGCCCTTCGGGCTAAAAAATGCGGGGGCTACATATCAACGCCTAGTTGAGAAGATGTTCGAAGAAAAGATAGGAGAATCAATGGAAGTTTACATTGACGACATGTTATTTAATTCCCTGCGCACAGAGGACCATTTGATTCATTTGAAGGAGACATTCAAAATCTTGAGTAAATTCAACATAAATCTTAACCCCGAAAAGTGTGCCTTCGGGGTCGGCTCGATTAAATTCCTCGGCTTCATGGTGTCAAATCGGGGGATCGAGATCAATCCCGATAGGATCAAGGGCATCGAGGACATCACTGTCGTGGACAGTGTAAAATCCATTTAGAGGCTAACCGGACGGATAGCTGCCCTAGGTCGATTGAGGTCATCAGATCGGAGCCACATGTTATTTTCCTTAATTAGAAAGAAAAAATAATTTTACATGGACTCCGGAATGTCATCAAGCATTGGAGGAATCGAAACGGTACTTATCGAGCCAACCTTTGCTCCACATGCCAAAGACAGATGAGAAGCTATACCTATACTTGGCGGTGTCCGAGATAGCGGTAAGTGGAGTATTAGTTCTTGGACCCTCTTCACGGACGGAGCCTCGAACGTGAAAGGGTCCGGGCTTGGTATTATTTTGAAACCGCCTACGGGAAATATTATTAAACAATCGATTAAAACAGCCAAACTGACTAATAACGACGCCGAGTATGAGGCTATAATTGCAGGTCTCAAACTAGCTAAAAGCTTGGGAGCGAAAGTCATCGAAGCTAAATGTGACTCCCTACTGGTAGTTAACCAGGTAAACGGAACCTTTGAAGTTCGAGAGGACAGGATGCAGAGGTACTTAGACAAGTTGCAGGTCACCTTACACCGCTTCAAAGAATGGACCCTGCAACATGTACCTCGAGAACAAAATAGTGAGGCCGATGCACTTGCCAATTTGGGATCGTCGGTCGATGAAGACAAAATCATCTTGGGGACTGTCGTCCAACTCTCGAGGTCCTTAATCGAGGAAGGGCACGCCGAAATCAATTCTACAAGCTTAACCTACGATTGGAGGAACAAATACATCCAATATTTGAAGGACGGGAAGCTGCCGTCGGGTCCCAAGGAATCCGGGACCTTACAAACTAAAGTTGCTCGGTTCACATTAGATGAAGATGGAACATTATACAAAAGGACATTCGATGGTTCATTGGAAGTATGCTTGGGGCCGGGAGATTCTGACTATGTTTTGCGAGAAATCCACGAAGGCACTTGTGGGAACCATTCTGGTGCCGAGTCACTAGTTCGAAAGGTCATCAGAGCAGGACACTATTGGGATAGAATGGAGAAAGACTCTAAGGAGTTCGTTCGAAGATGCAACAAATGTCAAAGGTTTGCACCAATGATTCATCAGCCCGGTGAACAGCTTCACTCGGTCCTATCCCCATGGCCATTCATGAAATGGGGAATGGACATCGTCGGTCCTCTGTCATCAGCCCCAGGTAAAGTTAAATTCATATTATTTATGGCTGACTATTTCTCTAAATGGGTTGAAGCACATGCCTTAGAGAAAGTCAGAGAAAAAGAAGTGATCGACTTTATATGGGATCACATGGCATGTCGATTAGGGATACCTACGGAGATAGTGTATGATAATGGCAAACAATTCATCGGCAGTAAAGTAACGAAATTCCTCGAAGATCACAAAATAAAGAGGATACTATCGATGCCATATCACCCTAGTGGAAACGGACAGGCCGAATAAAAAAATAAAAAAATCATCCAAAACTTGAAGAAAAGGTTAAACGAAACCAAAGGGAAGTGGAGAGAAAACTTTCCTGAGGTTTGATGGGAATATCGGACGACATCGAAGTCCAGTACCGGAGCAACTCCATTTTCTTTTAGTCTATGGCTCCGAAGCCTTAATACCTGTCGAAGTCGGAGAGCCCAGCGCCAGTGTTCGACTTGCAATGGAAGAATCGAACCGCGAGGCAATGAATACCATCCTAGAATTGTTAGATGAAAGATAAGAAGCGGCACTCGCTCGAATTCCCACGCAAAAGCAACAAATCGAGATATTACAACAAAAGAACCAGTCTTCGAAACGTCAAAGTCGGGGACTTTGTATTAAGGAAAATCACCATCAATACTCGAGACCCTAATGAAGGGAAACTCGGTCCTACTATGGAAGGACCCTATCAAATCCTCGACATAGTCGGGAAAGGATCGTACAAGCTTGGAACAATGGACGACGAGCCATTATCGAATAATTAGAACATATCACTCCTCGAGCAATATTATTGCTAAGGTATGGATTTCTCCTTTTTCATTTACTTAAATATTCGAAACTAACTTGCGGCAGGTATCCGGTCCAAGATATCGAGACCTCAGGTTTTAAAGTACGTGTTGCACTCTTTTTTCCTTAGACTGGTTTTTATCCCAAATGGGTTTTCCCGGCAAGGTTTTTAACGAGACAACAACTATGTGCTACCTGGGGATAATTCAACAGTATCCAAGGCTTCTTTGGAATCAACATCGAATACTGGGGGGCATCACCCTGAGATGTTATGTAAATGGGTCTCGATACGAAGAATTTTGTAATGGGCCAAATGGTCGAATGAACCGTGTCCATATATACTAGCCGAGTCCCGACAACAAAACATGTACACATGTATGAATAATACAAAGAAGAACTCTTTTTTTTCTCAAACATCTCGTTTTTGAAGTAGAATCTATATTATACGAGTCATGTACTTATGATCTATTGTGCAAAACTAATAATTGTGAAAAATGACCCAAGGTCCAAGTGCAAGCATACCTCGAACACTTGGGGACTACCTACTCGAGCTATCTAAGTTCGAAATCATAAGACTTCAAAGAGGCACCCCCCGATATACCAGCCAAGGCCATCGCACACGGGGACTATTCGAAATGTTGTCGAGAAACAAGTGCAAGAGATATACCCGAAGGCTACGGCCATATTAAACACTATAGTCATATAAAAAGGCTACGACCGAAATAATACGGCTCGGAGACATCCGACTTCCTCCATAAACTAAAGTCCTTCAAATACTTTGAAAAACCGGTTAAATAAGGCTACCCTCGGCAAAGCAAACAAAAAAGGGCTTCGATGAAATCAGCCCTCAAAAAATTTAAAGGCTTCAATAATATCAACCTTAGAAAAAGCCTCAAGAGGCATTAAATTATCTTAACACAAATGAGTTAATAAAAAATTGGGCTCTGATCGCTGAACCCTCGAAAAACCCAACGGGTACAAAAAATATATGCTAAGGCATAAAGAAAATTTCACTAAGTCTTTTAGCCGAAAAGAGGGAAAATAATAGTCATTTTTAGAGGCCAAATTGACCCTACTTAAAAAGCCTAAGGGCCGACCTAAAAGAGCCTAAGGGATGATTTAAAGAGCCTAAGGTCCAATCTAATAAGCCTAACAGACGATACAATTAGAGTTCAACACATCGCTCTCACCCAATTCGAACCCAAGGGTTTGGTTATTACGAGCTTAAACAAACGATTAACTAGAGATCGAAGATTCACATATAAGGTATAGAGGTGAGCTCGAAAACTTAACAATCATTGATAAAAACCTAAGGGTCTGACTATCCTATAAAACTATTCAAGTTTGGTTATTTGAGATAACTTGTCTGCCAATTCGAAACGAGCCATCCCCGAGATGAGTTCTCAAATGAGTTTTGGACTTGGGGACTTTCCTTCATAACTCGGGGACTTGACCTTAGAAAAACGAAAAACTTAATGGTTTATTTTGATCAAGAGTTGAACTAAAAAAATGAGAACTTTTCAACGAAGGCAATTACACATAAAAAGGCATGAAGAAAAACTTATCAAGGCATCAAAGAAAAAAAATTCATTATATCAAAAATATATATATACAAGGGGTCAATCGGAGCCTTACAAAAGACTAAAGAAAAAGATGTTACAATCTAATCAGGTTAGCCCCCCTCGAGATTGGCTCACTCCCGAGCAACTTCTCCGGGGTAGACTCTTTTAGAGACCTCGTCTCCCTCATCCTCGAATCCGCTAATAGAGCCTTCATTATCAGAGAGGATGGCTGCGGCCTCATCCTCTAAAGTTTTCGCCTTCACGATATAAGCAGAGAGGTCGAAACCACGAGCGTGCACCTCTTCGAAAGCCACTCTCCGAGATCGGTGGCTAGCATGAGGAAGAGCACATTATAATCTAATCTCAGCTGAAGCAGAGATCTCAGTGCCCGAAGATTGGCAGGCTCGGCATCGGCCCAATAATAGGCCACAAGCGCCTCCGACTCACTTTTAGCTTTAGAAAGGACGAGTTCTACCTCCTCGGTTCTACGGGCTCGAGCCAGACTTTCCTCCTTCGCACTCTGGAGCTGGCACTCAGCGAAAGTTAATTGGGCTCAAAGTGCATCCGTGTCCGAGGCAAGGTTTCCATGTGTTGTCTCCACCCTGGAGTTTCAGCCTCCTTCATCTTGGCCTCTTCTCGAAGCTACAACACCAGTTCGCCCTTCTGCTGAAACTATGAAACCGAAGGATCTGTCACTAAATTTGAATTGATTTTTTACAAAGTTTCAATAAATTACATTAGCTTCTCGATGAGCTCGGTGTGATCTTTACGAGCTCTCGTATGTTCAGCTCGGATGGTCGCAATTTCCTCCTCCTTCTGAATGTAAATAAGTTTTAGGTCATCCATCTCCTTAACGAGCTTTTTGAGCTCGGCTTCACATCGGGCCAGCTCTGTCCGAGATATGAAAGATGACTCTCGATGAAGCACCAAAGCCTACACATAAAGAAAGAAGTTAGTCTTGAAAAGATACGAACTAGATGCGAACATGAGTGAAAAGGGAAAAACACTTACCCGTTTTAGGATATGCCGAGCTTCGTTGAAAACAAGCGATGCGTCTGGCTCGGGATTATCCTCGACCCTGTCAAAGCACTCTCGAAATATGTCGTCCTCTTCATAGGCTAGCTCACATCAGGAGTTCTCATAGCCCGAGCGTCTCGGAATTTCCCCTCATAAAATGAAGGACCGGGTGGAGAATCATCTATATTTATTGCTCCACACGAGTCACTCAGGGCACCCTCCCCTATTCTAAGGGCCTCGAGGATAGACCCTTCGGGAACACCCACCGATCTTTTGGCGTAGTGACGAGCGCCCTTACCGCTCGATGGCTCGGGGACTCCGCTCGGATCTCCCTTCCATATCCCCCTAATTTGAGACTGAACCGACTCGTCCACCGCTGGCTCGACAACCTTGGAAGCTGCAGTGCTTCCCCCTCAAGAATTATCAAAATGCATTCATCACCACCTTGTGTCGCCGCGTTCTCCTCCCGAAGTCTTTGGGCATCATAGGCAGGCAAAGCGACAGTGTCAACCATCAATTTTCGGGCCTTGATCTTCCTGGGCCTCGGGGTACCAGAGGACGAGACCCTTCGCCGCTTCTTCTCTTCGGGTGGATGTGGAACCCCCTCTTCACCAGGCGAGGTTAGCCTCACGGCTACATCTCTCTGAGGCCTGCACGAAAAGACTGTGTTAAAAATTGATATTCTCACGAAAATACATCGGCATATGGACGGAGGAACATGGTTCTTAGCTTCCCATCGACCCTTGGACAAATCTCACCAGTAGCGCTCGGAGTATGAAGAGGTGGATACTAGTTGGCGAACCCAGGCTTCGAGATCCGGGATAGCACCGGGGAACCAAGCAGAAGCTGCACCACGAAATGGAACTTAGATCGGGGAAACAAATCAATCAAATAAGAAGTCAAACATCAGTGACAAAAATTGGACTTGCGTCTCATATTCCATTCCTCGGGGTATGGAAACTTCTCGGCATGAATCAAATCGGAGGTCCTGATTCGGACGAACCAACCCATCCAGCCCCAATCCTTGTCTTTATCTATGCTCGAGAACAATGTTTTCGAAGGGTAAGTGTAAACACTCAGAAACCCTTTCACATAAGTAGTGATATCCTCCTCAGGCGAAGGAACCGCCACTTCTTTGTTACACCAATTGCAATCCTTTTTCACTTGCTCGAGATTTCCCTCAGATATCGAGCAAATATAGCGGACATGGGCTCACACCGGCGAGGAACTGAAGGGAGCATGTCCAACTTGAACTCAAAAGTCAGTTCACACGGCCCAGGAACACACTCCTCTACACGTGGCTCTACCAGAGTCTTGTCGCCGGCCGGCTTTGTAAATGAGGCTCTTTCCTTTTGCGGCACTGTTTGGAGGTCTTAGCCATGGATATAAGTGAGAAAGACAGAAAGTAGCGGTAATATTGGCGGAGATCTGAAGAAGGTAAGGAAAGCTTGAAGGTTGAAAGATTTAATAAAAGCCAAGGTGAAGTATAAAGCAAAGTAAAATTTGAAATCAATTGGAAAGGTAGTATTTATAGACTTCAAACGGTGGATCGGTATCACTAGTGGCCAACCGACGGCTGACAAACATTAATGATTCTTGGGAACCGACGGGCGGGATGTTCCTGTCACATCCACCGCTTACGTCACAGAGACGGCGTCATCGATAAATCGAAGCTTAAATCGTTTCTTATCATTTCATTCCAAGAAACGTGGGGACTATCTGTATACGGTAAAATTTGAGGCAACCCGATTTTATGGGCTCGAGGGTATGCCTCGATAATGAATCTGTATCAAATCAAGTTTGGGCTCGAGGAACGAGAAAACTGCGGGATCAAGATCAGGCTGGATCAACGTCATAGTAACAGAATCACGAGATACCCGCAATCGACCACTAATCCCGATGAGAATCTCGGAACTGGTAGAACCATTAACGGTTAATTATATCAATCGTGTATTTTACTTCCAAAATTAGAGTCATACCTTATTTAGGATTCCTCTACTATATAAAGAGGAACCCTATTCATTTGTAGACACATTATCATTTTTTATCATCATACGCAGTTACCACTTACGCCATTACTGAGAAATACAAAGCACTCTACTATTTTATTCGCTCTTAACTCTTTATAGTTCTTATTGTTCATTTTACTATTGCTTCTCTTACTATTTTTCGCATCTGACCTCGAAGCCTAATCTTGATCGAGGTTCATAACTTGCTACTACACTGGTTTGATCTATTTTAATCAGTTAATTCCTTTACTTATTTAGCTATTTATCAATTGGCATTGGATTAGATCACATATCCTTATAACCACATTACAAGTTTAATTGTTACTCGTATTTCAAGGTAAACAAATAGTTATAGGGATAGAAGTGGACTTAATTTAGTAACAACTGTGGGTAGTAAATAGTTTAAACAATTACCATGTGCAACTAGAATGAAGGACTTTAATATATTTTAAAAGCTTTCACGACTTTTAAATGATATTAGTTTCTGGGCTTGCGAATTAAAGCCTCGTTAATCGGCATCATATCTTGATTAGCTTTGTATGTTTACTTAGACGCGTATCTAGATGTGGGATTTGGAGGTCCCTAGGGTAATTGGAAGCATTTCGGCGAAAGTTGGAAAAATTGAAGTTTGGAAGCTTGAGACGTTTGACCAAGAGTTGACTGTGGTGTTATCAGGGTCGGAATGTGATTTTGAGAGTTGGAAGAGCTCCATTATGTCATTTGGGACTTGCCTGCCAAATTTGACGTCATTCCGGGTTGGTTTGATAGGTTATGCTAGCTTTAGAAGTTGGAAGATTTGAAAGTTCATGAGTTCGATTCATGGTGCGATTCGTATTTTCGACATTGGTTGATGCGATCTGAGGCCTTGACTAACTTCGTATCATGTTTAGGATGTGTTGGTATATTTGTTTGAGGTTCCTGGGGCCTCGGGTGCTTTTCGGATGGGCCATGGGCCATTTCCTCAAGTCTCGGAATTCCGAAATCTGGGGTCTAGTATCCTTCTATGTGATCTCATAGTTAGATACGCGATCGCAAAGGCTGTTTTGGCGGCTGGTCCATTTTACTCTTCGCGGTCGCACAGATCAGTACACGATCACAGACTTGTACCTTTTTTTTCCGCGTTCGCATCCACCTATCCGTGTTCGCTTAGTACATCTTGTGGGGAAGTGCCATTTCTTCTCTGCGATCACATTGCCTTATACGCGATCGCGTAGTGCAAATCTTTGGTAGTCATTGTTTCCTCTTCGTGATCAGAATTAAATTTCTGCAATCGCAGTGTACAAATACCTGGGCAAAATATAAAGTACTCTATTCCGAGGGTTAGCCATTTTAAACATTTTTGGAGTTCTAGAGCTCGGTTTTGGGTGATTCTTTGTGGATTTTAAAAGAAAATCAATTGGGTAAGTGTTCTTCATCTAGAATCTATTATATTCCATGATTTTATATTTATTTTTATCATTATATTAGTGTTTTGAGTTGAGGAAAAATGGGGATTTTGAAGAAAATTTTTAAAACGTAAAATGATGGTTTGAGGGATGAATTGGTATCAAATTTTGATAAATTTGGTATGGTTAAACTAGTATCAGAATGGTGTTCGGGTTTTCTGAAATTTGTCGGGTTCCGAGATTTTGACGTTTGGGTTGATTTTTAGTTTTTGATAAAGATTGAAGCTTTATTATCCAGAATAGTTTCTTATGAGCTTTATTTATGCTTTGAAGTTGTTTTGGCTAGACTTGAGTCGTTCAGAGGTTATTTCACCCGAGAAGTTCATTTTAGAGTATAGGTCTGTCTGCTTTGAGGTAAGTATCTTGCTTAACCTTGTATGGGGGAACTACCCCATAGGATTTGAGTCTTTTATGCTATTTGTATCATGTAAAGTCCGTGTACGCGAGGTGACGAGTACGTGCACGGGCTTATTTGTGAAAAATTGACCTCTTAGGGCTCATAGGTTCTTATGTTCGTTAAATATGAAGTTGTTTTATTATGTTAAGATTTCCCATTTACAAGTTTCACCTCTACGCGTTTTAATTGGAATTAATTTCTTCATGTTCCACTCTTATTGCCTATTTGACTCTTGTGTGCCTTAACTGAAGTTGTTGCCTCTTCAATTGTCATGCTGTCCTTTCCTAACTACTTATCTTTATTTGAAATCTTTATTATCTCTTCTATAATTATTTATCCTTAATTGAGACCATGATTATCCTTTTTGTTGCTTATCCTGTAATTGTTGTGCCTCTTTCTTGAGTGCTAAATCCTAAATGAAGTTAGTTATCCTTTATCAGAGTTGCCTTATCCT
Source organism: Nicotiana knightiana (assembly GCA_005239525.1). Taxonomy (NCBI): domain Eukaryota; kingdom Viridiplantae; phylum Streptophyta; class Magnoliopsida; order Solanales; family Solanaceae; genus Nicotiana; species Nicotiana knightiana. Next base: position 29,641 of record ML419469.1, read on the forward strand.
TATTTGGAATAATCGACTCGTGATATCTTCCTTGTTGTTGAATTGCACTTATGTGGATGTTATTGCTACACAGTATCTCTTCCTATTGAGCTATTCCTAGGTGGTACCGTTATTTTTTGTCGTGTCTTTCCTTGTGAGTTCGTTTCTTATGTTTATTTGAGTTATGGAATTTCTGAGTTGATTTACTTGCGTACTCTTGTGTTATTGAATTGTTGTTGTTGATTTAAATTATTGTATGAGGTATCAGGTTGCACGCATATTTATATTGTGATATTGTTATTGTACGGTGGGAGCGGGTTGTACGCTGCAACAGGTGAAATAATGGTGAATTATGATATTGATATTATATGGTGGTATCGGGTTGCGCGCCACAACATATTTTGTTTATTGTTATGATATTGATATTGTACGGTAGGATCGGGTTGCGCACCGCAACATGTGAAATAAGGTGAATTGATATGGTGGAATAAGGATGAATTATGATATTGATATTATATGGTGGGACCGGGTTGTATGCCACAATATATTTTGTGTTTTGTATTCCCTATTTTATTGCATTAGCTTCGACTCTTTCGTACGAGACTCTGAGAATTTGTATTTCCGATTTTCACTATTTTTCGAGGATTGAGTTATTGTCATTGACTTATTGCCTTTCCGTCATTCCTGAATTCTCTTTGTAATACTATTATTCTGGTGAATTGATTTTCAAGATGAATTTACTACGTTGAGACTTTACCTTATATCCAGCAAAATTGTTAGTAATATAGTGATTTCTAATAAAAGATTTAATATCGTTCTACCTTGTGTGACTTTTAAGTGAAAACTCACCGTTCATTTTGTTACTTACCATTCCTAATAGTTGTCATATTTTACTTCAATTGATATCCCAACTTAATCTCCTAGCTTTGTCTGATATTTTTATTTTACTTAAAAAGGAATTTTTATTATGTTGTAATTTAATAAATTCTATATTAGATTCAATAGATTATTTGATGTTGTATTTTATTTGAAAATGTCATTTTCTCCACCCAAATGATTTCTAAAATGAACTCATCTTTCTCATTGATTTCCTACTTTGTCTAGAATTTGTAATATCACTTTATGATATATAAATAAAATCTCTTAAACATCCTAATTAGCATTTGACACGGATATATGTACTGAGTAGCACGTAAATTCTACCATGCGAAGTGAGATAGAAAAATGTGACCACAAGGTGCCATGTGTGATAAAGGTTTGGAAGTTTTGATTTATGAATATTTTGAGGTTCAGTACCTCGTGGAGATTATTGGATAAAACCTTATGTGAAAGTGGTTATTTTTATCTAGTTTCCACATGCCCTTCTTTTAATTGTGTTCACCACATCTAGACTATGTTCAACTTACTCTACTGTGTTATTGATTATTGCGTTACGCTGCTAATTATTGTTTCTACATTCTGTTAGTTCTACACTTATGCACGCCCGGGTTATTTAGTCCAGTAGGTGTCTTGACTGTTCTTCATCATTACTCCATGGAGGTTAATCTTGGTACTTGCTGGGTACCGGTGTGGTGTACTCATACTACACTTCTGTACATTTTTGTGCAGATCCAGGTATATCAAAGTCAGTCGATCGCTTATTAGTTGTGCGAATGTTTCTGTGGAGACTCAAGGTAAACCTACTGCTGCGTTCACAGGATTCTGAGTCACCTTCTGATGTTTTATTTATACTATTCGTCCTTATTTCAAAACAGTTGTATTTGTAGACCTCCTAGTAATTCAGTAGAGCTTATGACTTGTACTACCGGTTTTGGAATTTGAAAATTTGTAAAGAGTTTTCTTTTTTGGAATCGTCAAATGTTGGTTAAATATTGTTGCTATTTTAGTTAATGTTAGGCTAACCTAGTCCCTAAAACTAGGTGCCATCACGATACCAACGGAGGGAATTTTGGTTGTGACATCCCCATATTAGCTAATGCGTATAAAGTTGTAAAAATTACATAAATATTATCAGACAATGTGTTCGAGGCACAAAACTAAAATATGTGAATTTCTTAAACTGGTGAATGTTTATCCACTTTCTTGTTTTATAAAGTAATTGAGAGTACTTATAAAGTTAAAGTTAATTTGAGTGAGAGAACATATGTTATTTAGATATCTAAATTCTCTAATTCAAAATTATTTAAATATCCTAGGAATCTGAAGGAATTTAACTGACCACAGAGTTTAAGATAAAGGTAGACTTGTGAAATTTATGATTTAACACAAACCATTGAAATTTATGTGACTATAAATCATCTCATTAACAGTAAAAAGAAAAAGACAAAGTTGAATAGAGATAGGATGGGTACCTTGAGCCAAACCAATACAAAAATCAATGTCACAGTTTGGTGGCATGCCTGGTAGATCAGAATGAAACACATTGAAGAACTCCTGAACCACGGGCACTGAATCAATCACCGGAGTCAATGCAACCTCATCCCGAACATAAGCTAGATAAGCCAAACAGCCCTTCCCGACCATGTGTCGAGCCTTCAGAAAAGAGATAACCCGACTAGATTCACTGACAAATGAACCCATCTACTCCAATCGAGGCAATTCTGGCATCGCCAAGGTAACAGTCTTGGCATGGGAATCAAGGATGGCGTGATATGGAGACAAAATGACCATGCCCTGGATGGCCTCAAAGTTGGTTATATCAACCAACAGAAGATCCGCTCTAGTCTCAAAATTACATAAAGTCACAATATAGGACCGATAGATCCGATCCACAACAACAAAATCGCCCACTAATGTTGACACATATACATGAGTACCCAAAGATTTCGGGGAACACCTAGAAAATAAGCAAACAAAGATGAAACATATGAATATGTAGACCCTGGAACAAATAGTACCGAAGCATCCCTTCTGCATACAGAAATAATACATGTAATCACGGCATCTGAGACTAGTGCATCTGGTATGGCTGGAAAGGCATAGAACCTAGCTTGAGCGCCACCTGACTGACCTCCGCCTCTAGGACGACCATTACCCACCTGCCTTCCTCCTCCGGGCAGTTGGACGGCTGGTGCAGCAGCTGGTGTGGTAATCATGGGCTGATGAGCCTGTTGTACTTTCTTGCCCTGAAGTCTGGGACAAAACCTCTTCACGTGGCCAAGATCATCGCACTCGAAATAAACCCTCAGAGTGGTGGATTACTAACCTGAAGTCTTACCCTGATGGCCTAAATACCCATTGGAGGAGTCCTGAATAGCTGGTGGACAGTAAGAGCTCTCTGGAATATCGCTGAAATAGGGTCGCACTAGAGCACCCCAAGGAGGAGGTGATGCTGGATATGTTAGCCTACTAGACTTACCCCTCACAATCTAACCTCTTACCCCAGACGGAGCACCACTGAGCCCTGCAGAATATCAAAACCTCCTATCCCCCGACAGTTTCTCTCGGCTACACTGACGAACACCCTCGATCCGAGCAATCTCGACAACTAGCACGTAAGAAGTCCCCATCTCAACCTCTCGGCCATAGTGGCCTGGATACTAGAGTACAAGCCTGCAACAAACCTCCGCATTCTCGTTTCATTGGTGGGGAGTATCATAAGTGCATGGCGAGACAACTCAGAGAATCTCGCCTCACAGTTGGTCACCCACATCTGGCCATGCTGAAGCTGCAAAAACTGAAATCGCAACTCTTCACTCTAAGGGGTTGGAATATATATATCCAGAAAGAAGCGTCTGAACTGGAACCAAGTCAAGGGAGAAGAACCTGCTGGCCTGCCACCATCTACGGGCCATGTCCTCCAGCTGAAAGGTGGTAAATTCCACTCTGTGGGACTTCAATATCCTTATGTTGTGTAGTATGTCCCTTTAACGAGAATAAAGTCCTGGGGGTCCTCATGTCGCTCACCTACAAAGACAGGAGGATGTAACCTGGTCCATCTATCCAACAGCTTTTGCAGCTCGTCGGTCGCAGCTTGTCTGGGCTCGGGTATAGCCGATGCAACTGGAAGAGCTCCACCCACGGGTAGTGCGCCTGAGGTCAGATATACGGCAGTTGCATACCCTGGAGCCTGAGCGGTAGGTGTTTGAGCTCCCCCTCCCGCCTGAGATGTGGCTAGGTCTGCTGGAAATAAACCAGCATGCGTCATAGAATCCATGAACCACATCATACGGCCCATGACCTATTGGAATCCTGGTGGGGACATGAAACCCAATAGAACCGGCTCCGGTGTAGGCACCTCTCCCTGCTCCTCAATTACAGGATCCTCCACTGGATCCACTAGTGGCAAACCTAGAGAAACTCTAGGACGTTGTCGTCCTCTACCACGAGGTGGAGACCTCCCTCGGCCTCTGCCTCGGCCTCTGCCTCGGCCTCTAGCAACAGGGGGAGTAGCTCCTCCACGGTCGGGTACATCTGCCGCGTGCATTCTCACCATCTGTGGGAGAATAAGAGAAACATACTAAGCACAACATCAACTGCACGATAGGAGATGAAGAAAGGGTTGTTTCCTAACACCCTATAGCTTCTTGAAGATAAGTACGGACGTCTCCGCACCGATCCGCAAGACTCTATTAGGCTTGCTCATGACTTGTGAGACCTATGTGAACCTAGTGCTCTAATACCATGTTATCATGACCCAATTTTCCCTATAGGTCGTGATGGCGCCCAACGTCGCCGCTAGGCAAGCCAACGGTGAACTCGCCGTGTATTTATTCTTTTTTTATACTTTCAAAGTAGTTGATTTTTATTTACTAAGTAAATGAGAAGTGGAAAATTTAATAAAGTAATGTGTAAACTGATGAAAGAGCAAATACGGTGAAATAAATACTCAAAACCATAATGTTTCTATTGGCATGTTCCCAAGACCCGGTGTCACAAGTATATGACCAACTAGTAGAATATACAAAACACTAAGCTATTATCTGAAATAGAGTAGATAGAAAATAAAATGCAAAAGGGATTCTCCGTGTGCCGCAGAACAGACTCAGGAAGCAACTCACTGCTAAGCCACGGGGTAACGGGGATACGCGCCGGAATGACTGCCATATGCGCCTGCCTCAGATCATGCATGATTAGTGCAGAAGTGTAGCATGAGCATATAAAGACCATGTTCCCACTGAGTATACACTCTAACATCAAAGAAGTAGTGATGAGGGGACGACATCGACATTTACTATGGCCAACAAATAAAATACAAAAATTCTAGATAGGCATGGAATATGTGAATAATAATAAAACACAATAGCAAGCACTGAATAAATGATTCTTTAACCAATAGTCAATTTAAAGATCTCCAACTAACACATACTAACTCCAATAATTTCAGGCCAATAAATAAAATTATACCCTCTCAAGTCATAAATATAATGTCAAGTGTAATCGGGCTCTAAGAATTTTCGCACACGATTTATGCTGAGATCGTATGACACGATCCAGAATGATGTGTACACTACAGAGGGTCTAGCATCACGAACCATAGATGCATCTATTATACTGTCGAGGAAAACGGCCTGCTCCCATAAGAGTAGTGTTATCGTACTGCCGAGGCGAACGGTCTGATCCCATAAGAGTAAAGAAGTTTACCTCGCTCGCAGAAGTACTTGTGACGCGAGAGGACATGGATTTCTTAGAGTTACTAAGTATTCCTCAATTCTTCCAAAAATAAGAAATCTAAGTCAAAAATTTCAATTTTAAAATCCCGAGTCTCAGCTCTCTTCAAGACAATTAATATGCATAATAAACACGATAGTGCAATTAAAGGCATGTTGTGGATATAAGTCTACTCAGACACCTCATGGAATATATCTACGCACGGACTCTCATCACCTAGTGTGAACGTAGCTCCCCACACAAGTAACACACCACAAGATACATCTAAGGGGATAAGTTTCCTCTTACAAGGTTACGCAAGAGACTTACCTCATTTTCAAGCTCACTTCCGGTCCACAAATCCGCTCTAAAGCCTCAGCTTGGTGCCAAACAATCTGAAACTAGCCAAATATATAAATTAATCAATATACACTCAAGAGTTCATAATTTAGCTATTACTGAAATTACCCAACCCAAATTGGAAGATTCCTACAATTCACCCTCGGGCCCATGTGTGCCCAGATTCCGAAAATGTTTAAGATAAATGTTACCCATAACCTCAAGAACTCAAATATATAATTTCTACCCAATTCCATAATTAATTTTTTGGTTAAATCTTATTTTTATCAAAACATAGATTTTTCAACTAAACCCATAATTTCTCCAATTTATAGGTTAAGAATCTACCCAAAATGCATGTATTAAATTCATATTGTTTAGAAATTACTTACCTCAAAGTTATAGGTGAAAACCCATCTTCAAAGTGCTTTAACATCGCCCAACAAGTGAAAGAAATGAACCAAAAAGCCTAAGTCCCGTTATTAAATGAACCTTACTCTCCCAACGATTTTCAACCTGCGAAAGAATCGCCGCTTCTGTGGGGACACTCTTACGGTCGCTTGTCCGGATCTGCAGAACACGCGCGACCAACGACTGTTCGCACCTGTGGCCCAGTGTCGCATCTGCGAGCCCGCTTCTACGGCTCGCCTCGTGCACCTGCGATCCTAGCCTGGTTGCCTCCCTCCGCACCTGCGGACCTTCCATCGCATAGGCGATTTCGCTTCCACGGAAAAATGTTTCCCTTTTGCGGACCTCGCTTACTCCACTCTATTTCTCTTCTGCGAACAATACGTTGCACATGTCGTCCCACTCCTGTGGCCATCCCTTCCAAAGGTGCGAATGCACCAGATTAGAGCCCCTTCATCTCTTCTTTAAAGAGCAATCAAGCTACGTTAACCCCCCAAATAATACAGGGGGCTCCGGGGCCTCGACCAAACATATCAACAAGTTCGTAAAAATAAAACGGACTCGCTCGTACCTTCAGAACACGTGAAACAACATCAAAACTAAGCATCACACCCTAAAACCAAATCGAATCAACTTATGAATTTCAAGTTCTTCCAACTTACTCCGAACGTACCGAATCATATTTAAACTACCAGGAACGACACCAAATTTCGCGTGCAAGTCTTAAATCACTGTATGGAACTATTCATAGGCTCGGAATACCAAACGGACATCGATTACACCAAAACTTACTCCAAACTAAACATAAAGAACTTGAAAACCATCAATGCCCCAACTTTCAATATTATGCGCTGAAACACTCCCGGGTCATCGAAAACCTGATTCGAACATACGACCAAGTCCAAAATCATCATACAAACATATTGGGACAGTCAAATCTCAGTACCAAGGTCGTTTATCAAAACTTTGCCTCAAGTCAAACTTAACCATTATAAGCCACTATTAAGGAACTAAGTGTTCTGATTTCAACCTGAACCCTTCCAAAACTAAACCAACCATCCCCGCGGGTCATAAAACAATAAAAGCACATACGAGGAGTCTTAATTAGGGAACGGGGATATAGAAATCAAAACGGTCGGTCGGGTCGTTACAATTACTATACATGAATTATTAATGCATTCCTGTTAGTCCTAATTCCGTAGGAATATAGGCATTAGGATAGATTCTTATGAGCAATATTAAAATTGTCAACCAATAAACTAGATAGATTAGTTAGTCAATTCAATTGAAGAATACAATAGGAATGTTAGATAGCCCATAACCCCAGATCATTTTCATTACATTGATAACATAAAAACATGCTCTTCCTTTGTTCAGAGTTCATTATTTTTTTCATTTTAATTAATTAATTTAGCATCACTACTTTTGGGTTTAATCCTAGTTTATATAATTAGGATAGTCTGATCTAGTTACTAGTTGATAACAAGTCCTCGTGGGTTCGACACTCCATCTTATCACTTTATTACTTGACGATCGCGTATAATTGCGTGTACATTTTGCTGCAATAAGTTTTTGGGGACGTTGCCAGGGACTTAGAAATAGCTTTTTCTCTAGATTAAACTTGTACTTTTATCTTTGCATATTTTATTTTTGTTCTTTTTGTAGATATTTTTATTTTTATAACAATTTGGTTTTTCTCTTAGTGTGTTCATAGTTTTCTAAGTATGACATCTGGGGATGATATATCCGGAGGTAAGGTTATTGATGAAGACGTTTGATTGACGGAAGACTTTTATGGCCCATATTTTTGGGCTTGTCATGACAAGAACTCTGGGGGGTCTAACTTCGAATATGGGAGTAAGGGATGGTATTGGGACGGATATTCTCGATTAAGGGAATATGCGAAACGATATTATCTTCTAACAATGTTGGTGAATCATTCGTCGAAGAAGAGAGTTGATCTTGCACAAGAAATTGACAAGTTTGGCTTGTCTTTGCACAACTTGGATGTAGATTTGAGTGCAAAATCTGATGCGTTCAATGCCCAAAAATTTATTGATGAGTTGTGTGAAGCTGAACAAAATATTCTAGACCAAATTGAAGTGCTAAAACGATAATACCAAGCATTATACCGTATTTTTCTTGAGGCTGCCAATCTTGACAAGAGTGTTCTAGAGTCATATGAGGGAGTAGATAATGTTATATTTGAAGACTGTAGTGCATGAAAATATGAGGATGTAAATAGTAATACAATTCCAGAGTTGGGGCTTGTTGGCCCTCATTCTAAATATTTTTCGACATTGTATTTGGATGATGACATGCAAATAGAGTAATATGAGCCTTTGGAGGAGTCAGCGAAAGAGGAAAAAGGTGCTTACATTCTTGGATTTGTCGTGCCAAAAAGCAAAAATTATATTTCCCATCTAAAGGCCGAGAAGTGCAGGGTGAAAAATTTATTACTTAGCCTGGTTATCTTAGCCCCGCCAAAGGAGCATAGTCGCAGACTGGATGCCTTGTTAGGGGTACAACTCATAAGTTCAAGGTTGTCACGCCCCAAACTAGGGGAGGCACGAATGGCACTCGATACTGTATTCGATCGAGTTAGCCACTAAACATACTAGCTAACTAAATTGGGGGCCCAATAGATCGGGCAGCACAACATCTGAAATACTAAGCCTTGACCGTTAAACTCATGACCTGAATAACAATAAGCCATATAAACAAAGGTAGACAAGCCAAAATAATAAAGTACTAGCTGGCCGACGAGGCCGCGACTGAAGACATACATGCCTACACACATATATATACATGCCAAGCCTATGGGCTGGAGACTGAAAGCTGCAAAAAGAAACCCAAAATACTGTATCCGCAATAGCCTCTAAGAGTGTCATAAGCACTGTTGGGACAAGGCCCCGACTATATCCAAACTGTACAACAAAATTAACCATCCTACGAAAGCTCTAGGAAGAGGTGGAGCTTACCAACTCACAACTGAACCCCGAAATCCTAGCGGAGTGGTCGATTAGAGTCCCTACCTGGACCTGCACCCATGAAACAACAATGCAGTGTCCCCAGGAAACGGGACATCAGTACGAATAAAAATGTATTGGTATGTAAGGCAGAAAGTAGAATCATACATAGCTGATGTAAAAAGGGTAATAGAGATACCACCTGACACTGAAACCCTGATAGCCTCCATGGCCGATATCCGACCTCATAGTAATCAAATATGAATGGTATTCTCATGTAATCGTATGTCATTAATACATATATACTGATTCAAATGCATGACATACCCAACCAAATTCTAGTAATGGCGGTATCTCCCTGTAGTTAACCGATATCATATTGCCAACTTGTGGTCATCTGTTGAAATTAATATAGTCTTTCGGGCAAACAGGCCCCTTACCTCCGATTATAGCTCGAAGTCCATGCATAATATGCCATGTATGATATGAACTTTGAATGCACATAATAGGCCATAACAAGAACTTAGCCAATCTTGGCTTGTTGGTACTCTTATTCTCATAATCTCATAATCACCTTCGTATCGCATACAAATGTCTCGTGGAACCTCATATGAAATTTGAATAAGCTTGAAAACTTAACTCGACTTTTAGAAAGATAACTTAACTCTGAATATGTTCATAAAAAGCTTAAGGTGTTTCACTTAGTCCTTATACCTGATTTATTGATAATTAGTAAATGAAAGTATTTCAAAAATCAAGCGTTTTAGTAGTTTAAACATAAAAATTATTTTTGAGATTTTTGGAAATCGACGTATCACTTTAGAGATTTTTAAAATACTCTTTAACAAGGAAGAAGGACTGATCGCAAATACTAAATTCCTTTATTTTTAAGTCACACAACCCAAAGACGAGTAAGAATTCATATATATGGACATATAGTTAAGAAAGCCGACAAAATAACATATATAGATGTCGAATACCCTATTTAACCGAACGAGTGGAATATCAACCTAATAGCATCATAAAAATACTTCAGCTACGATCCCAATGCCTTTCTCAGAAGGTCTTCCNAAGTGGATTATCAACCTAATAGCATCATGAAAATACTTCAGCTATGATTCCAATGCCTTTCACATAAGGTCTTTCTAGCAATAGAATAGTAAAATAGCAGATTTGGCGTCTTAGGAATTTCCCAGAATTCGAGCTAAAAGGAAGGACGGAGCTTAGCCTTAACATACCTTTCCAACGAACGTTCGAATGCCGGTATTTCCTTCACGAACATTTTTTCTTACGTCCTAAGCTTCGTAAACACTATATATATGCAGCTTATACGCACCTATAAATAGTTCATAATTGAGTTTAAATCGGCAGATTTTCCATATGACCCTAACTTGACGAAACATCCGTAGAACTTTGTAAAAACGATCATAAAAGAGTCCGAAGATGATTACCTTGGCAAACCAAGTATAAATATTGAAGAACCAGCAAGAATAATAAGTTCCTATCTTCCAAAAATAGCTCCAAACACAGCTAATAGAAGGGGGAAACGATTGCAAAGCGTAGAGATTGTGTTTCTAGGCACGGGGGCAAACTTTAACGAGAAAAATCGCTAAAAACGCACCTTAATCACTTAAGAACACCATGGAACCTTCTCTTCAGCTTTCTCACTGTTTTGGGACGAAGATGAAATGTTTTGGGGTCTTAAAAGTCGGATTTTCCGACTTATACTACTTGATTGACCCGACCCGATTCGCGACCCGGTTTCAGCTCGGACAGCCCGCGGTAAAACAGTCATAACTCTTTACTCCGATGTCGGTTTGATGTGAGGTTTTTTTTGTTGCAAACTAGACTCGTAGACCTTAGATTCGGTAGGTTCTGGGTCCCATTAATATTTATATATTGGGAGAAATGATGTGATACATTTGACCCAAAGTTTAGAAAATTTATTAGAGAAATTTACGATAACTTTTGCCGACCTTTATTTCGCAACTTGCTTGACTCCAAAAATTAACATGTGACCAGTGTGATATTATAATACCTCATAACGCATTATTCTTAGCATATTAGACACTCTTAGTATTTTCCCACAGGTACAAGTTAACTTAAACTTTCCGAATGCGCGGCGTGCTACCCGAGTCATTTCTTTAACCATGAACCTTTGTTTAAGGGATTCCTTTGACCTAAACCTTTAGTTTAGTTCCTTGATATTACACACATTTTCAGTCTTATTCTCCCAATGTGCTATACCCAATCATATATACCTAATAGAACAATGCCACGTTACGTATATTACGTAAAAGAAGAGAAAAAACACATGGGGTCTCACAAAGATGCAGGCAAAAAGCGGTTCAAGTCCTGCCGTGACATTAAATTAGGCGCTTGTTGGGATGCAACTCAACTTTAATGTTTTCTTTTATTTTTATTTATTCAGTTTTTCTATTATTTTTATAACATTTACTTATTTTTGTAAGAGTATAAGCATATACACAAAGCCATTAGAAGTATGCAAAAGAGAGCTAGATGGTTGGGAATAAGTGTGGGTTTCCTACACAAAGGATCATCCTTGGGAGAAGTCATAGTACCTCGTGAGCTGTTATTGCTTCGGCCTTTGGCTTTCCAGGGAGTTTCTCTTAACCTCTTGATTTTATTTATGATGTGCATATGGACACTGCACTTTTTAAGTGTGGAGTGGAAGAATTCCATTGGATAATTAACTTTTTCTTATTTTAGCTTCTTATTTTTTTGTAGTAATGTATAACTATAGAAGTAGTTTTAGTTGCTTAAATATCTTTTTGATGTGAAAAAAAAAATCAAAAAAAAAAAATTAGAAAAATTTAGACTTTTCTCGAGGGATTAAAGTTTAACAAGAAAAATCACAAAAAGAAGTTTGAAAAAGAAAATTCTAATAATATGTCTTTTGTTTTTATTTATGTAGTAATAATTCCCTGTGATTTTTCTTTGTGCCTCGGTTCTTTCCGTGGCATGTAATTTGAACCAGGTATTTTTTTAATTTTAGAGTAGATTAATATTTAGGGAATAAGTGGAGGAAGAATGATGAACGTAGGTGCTTTTGACTTGTTTGATAGTAGCATATTTAGGCTTTGGCATGTGCAATATCTTCCCTGTGTGTTTGAAATTTAGCATGATGACTTTATATATTGGATAGTATGTCTATGTCTCTTTTACTTGACTACTGTTCACTTCATACTTAATGTTTAATATCTTGTGGCTCTATGAAGATTGCATTGTTTGAGAGTCCGAATGTGACCGTCCTTGGTGAGTCATGTGCCATGTGTTGTGAGATTTTTGTGTAGTCCATCTTGTGTAATTGAGACTAGAACATGCTCCGTATGTCAGTTAAAGTAAAATTCTACGTGATGCTCGATTTAAAAAGATTTTGTTTAGGCTTTCTTCGATATTTTAGAGCTTAATTACTTATCACAAATAAAATCTATCCATAGTTAAACCTTTTGATCATGTAGTCCTTTTATTTGGTACCTACATTACGAGCCTATATCCTTTTGTTCTTAATTGAAACTTTTGATCCTTTTTCCTCTTAAAGCACTTTAATTGTGAAATAAGCGCTAAATGAAGTAAGGGGGGGGGCAGGGGGGGGGGGGGGGGGTAAATTTGTAGCTTTTGAGCAGAACCAATGAAAGGGATAAAGGTGCACTTGTTTTTGTAAAATTATGCACCAGTAGCAAAAATTGAAAATTGAAAAAAAGAATAGTTGAAAGAAAAAGAGAAAAATGTGGAAAAAATAAGAAAAATAAATATAGATGAATAAATTGTTGTCTTGGTCTTGCTAGCGAGATGTAACTTAAGGTAGTTCTTAAAGAAAGAGAAGATATTTTTGGGGTGTGATCTTATTTGTGTCACGACCCAGTTTCTCTTATAGGCCATGATGGCGCCCAACTTGGCCACTAGGCAAGCCAATAGTGAGCTAACCATGTAATTGTTATTTTTAATAATTTTAAAGTAGCTGAATTTCCTTTATTAAGAAAACAAGGAATAGAAAATTTAACAAAGTAAGGCGAAATCCAATGTAAGAGCAAATGCGGTGAAATAATTGTACAAAAATCATAAAGTCTACTAGCATGTGTTCCAAGACCTGGTGTCACCAGTGTATGACCAACTAGTACAATATACGAAACACTAAGCTACTGTTTGAAATAGAGTAGGCAGAAAATAAAATGCAAAAGAAAGGCTCCGTGTGCTGCAGAACGGACACAGGAACTCACAGCTAAACCTCGGGATAACGGGGGGTACGGGCCAGAATGACGGCCAGATGCACTTGCCTCAGATGTTGCTTGATTAGTGAAGAAGTGTAGCATGAGTACATAAACAACCTGTACCCAGTAAGTATCCAGTCTAACCTCGAAGAAGTAGTGACAAGGGATCGACATCGACACTTACTATGGGCCAACAATAAAATACATGAATGCTAGATAGGCATGGAATATGTGAATTATAATATTAACACAATAGCAACAATGGTTAAATAATTATTTAACTAATAGTGAATTCCAAAAGTCTTCCACCAACATATACTGATTCCAAGGACGTACGACCCACTCCACAAGAAGAGAGAATACTTTATGAACATCCGATTTTAAAAGCTATTACAAGGCTAATACACAAAGAAGCACAATTTCTATTAACGGCCAAGTAACCGCCAAAATTCAAGTAAGTAAAATTCGGTCTTTACAATCCTTTATCAAGTTTCAATATAATTTAGGCACTTAATTTAACAAGTAGAGTGCAAACATTACAATTATTTCATGATTTTGGTCCTAGACTACCCGGACATAGGCATAATTAGTATCTACGCGCAGACTCTCGTCACCTCGTGCGTGCGTATCCCTCACAAATTAGGAGCAAATAGTAATTTAAATCACCTATAGGGTAAATTCCCTCTTACAAGGTTAGGAAAGAGACTTACTTCGTCTCAAAGCTCACTTTCCGACCACAAATTCACTAAGGGCCCAACTTGGTGCTCAACAATCCGAAGCTAGCCAAACAGTATATAAATTGATCAATATACGCCCAAAAGTTAATAATTAAGCTATTAGAGTAATTACCCAACCCAAATTGGAAGATTCCTAAAATTCACCCCAAGGCCCACGTGCCCGGATTTCGGAAAATTTCGAAGATATGTGTTATCCATAACCTCATGAGCTCAAATATATAATTTTCGCCCAATTCCACACCCATTTTCGTGGTCAAATCTCATTTTTAAGAAAACCTAGGGTTTTCAACTAAACCAATAATTTCCATAATCTTACATGTTAAAATCTACCCATAATCTATGTATTTAACTTACATTCGATAGAAATTACTTACCTTCAATAGCTAGGTGAAAACCCTCTTCAAAGAGCTCAAAAATCGTCCAAGAGATGAAAGAAGTGAGCCAAAATGGCCTAAGTCCGACTTAATTGCACCCTTCTGCCTCACTATGGTTCCGCTTCTATGGAGAATCAACCGCTTTTGTGGCTCCGCATATGTAGAAAGAGCATCGTAGATGCAACCCTCCCAAGATGGCCTCCTTTCTCTTCTGCGATGCCCTCATCGCATTTGCAGGCTCGCAGATGCGGTCGAGACCTCGCACTTGTCCACTGCCTCTCCAGCTCAAGTTCACTCCTGCTGACTAGTGACCGCTTCTGCGGTTGTGCACCTGAGCCCCCATGTCCGCACCCATAGAATCAGCCTACCTATCCCAGATTCTTAAGAGTGATTAACTAGCCACTTCAGCGGTGCCGCACATGCGGCCAATTCTTCGCAGGTACGAACATTCCAAAAGTCCTGCTGCTTCAGAATTCTTCCAAGTCAAAACGAGTTCCATGCATCGTCTGAATGGCATCTGAGGCCCCCGAAGCCTCGTCCAAACATACGAACAAGTTTAAAATCATAAAACAGACTCACTCGAACCCTCGGAACATATGAGATAACATCAAAACTAAGGACCACACTCCAAATCAAATCCAATCAACTTATGAACTTTGAGTTCTTCCAACTCACTCCGAACGCGTCGAATCATACTTAAACTACTCAGAATGATATCGAATTTTGCATGCAAGTATTAAATCACCATTCGAAGATATTCCTAGGCTCGGAATCCTAAATTGATCTCGATAACATGAAAATCAACTTCAAACCAAATTTAAAGAACTTTAAAACCTTCGATGCGCCAACTTCTAACTTTATGCGCGGAAACACTTCCGGGACATCCAACACTCGATCTGAACATACGCCCAAGTACAAAATCATCGTACGAACGTATTAGGATCGTCAAATCCTAGTTCTGAGGTTGTTTACTACAAATGTTGACCCCAAGTCAAACTTAACACTTGTAAGTCAATAATAAGGAACTAAGTGTTCCGATTTCAACCCGAACCCTTCCAAATCCAAGCTAACCATCCCCGCAAGTCATAAAATAGTAAAAGCACATACCGAGAGTCTTACTTAGTGTAATGGGGACCTAGAAAGCAAAACGACCAGTCGGGTCGTTACAATTTGTTAAATTGAAGTGGTGTTGAAGAAAATACGCTTAAATTTTATCTTGTGATGTCTTACAGCACTTAAGACGGTTAGTCACTGTTCCTAAAATATATCCTACCCGTCCCTTATCCCATATTATAACCATGAAAAAGTCCTAATTGATTTTAGATCGAGAAAGCCTACATTCGTAGAGGTTTACATTACAGGCGAGCCTAGGGTACCAATTGCGTGCATGTGACTTCTTTGTGAGAGTGAGAGATTTCTTTGATAAATGGGAGGTATTTAAATTATATTTGATCATGAGATTTTATGTGTGGATTCAACTCACTCTCCTTGATTTTGTTTTGAGGGCACATGGTTTTACGAGGGATATGTTACATTATCAAACTTCTCTATGATGTGGGGTGTTCAAGCCATGAGTGCATTGTGACATTGAGTCGGGTTTTGAGGCTAGGATTGTTAAGAGCGTTTGTTTAGAATATTTTTGAAATATGGCATAAGTTAAAGGGAAGTGTGTGTTGAATGCATATGCTAGAGTTAAATTGTTGCAATCAACCATGGACATAGGTGTGGTGTGCTTTGAATGATAGGAGCTTAATTTTGTTTCGTCTACTATAGTGATGGTTTGTTCGAGGACGAACAATAGTTTAAGTGTTGGGTGGTGATGTTGAGCATATTCTTATATATTTTAATGTTACTTTACCCATGTTTTAACCGCTTTTTGGTGCTATTTGGTCTTTAAAATGTCCAACATGCATTAATTATTGGCTTAATGACTAATTAAGTTGTCACGACCCCAAATCCCCTCCGTATGATGTCATGACGGCACCTAGTCTCTAAAACTAGGTAAGCCTAACAAAACATGTGGAATAACGGAACAATAATTTAAATCTCAAAACATCAACAACTATATGAAATGAAATATGTAAATCAACATGTAAATCTCCCAAAACCCGGTGTAAATACAAGTCACAAGCTCTAGATATAGTATTGAACACTCTTATACATCACTGTCTATAAAGATGTAAAGAAATAATAAGAGGCAGGATAGAAAGGGACTCCGAGGCATGCAGACGCAGGAGGGGTACCTTGAAGTCTCCAACAAGCAAGCCACATAATTCTCTAACACCGAGGCTGATAGGATGTACCTGGATCTCCAAAAAACATTTGCAAAAGCATAATATGGGTATACCACAACGGTACCCAATAAGTGCCAAGCCTAACCTAGGTAGAGTAGTGACGAGGTCAGGTCAAGGCCCTACTAGAGATAATAAGAAACAAGACAAAAGATATAATGAAATAATGAAAATGCCAGGAAGGTGGACAATAAAGAATTCACGGGAAATAACAACACGGAATCAAGGAAAGCTAATACAACACAAAAGGAAAACAAGAATTTTACATGTTAAGGAAACAAGAACCAAACAATATAGCAAATAAAGAAGATCAACAGGGGCACTCCCGAGGTACCGCCTCATAGTCCCAAATCTAAAAAAAAATATCAGTCTTCCCTTATATCATCGCGGGAGCCTTTATATATGGTTTTGAATATCATTTTCCTGAAATAGCATCCTGCATTTTAGCCCACCTTATCACACAGCATGGCTTCTAGTAGTTTCCCTACTAGCCACACGTATCAAGCCAACCCTATCTCACTGCATGCGTTTCAACACCATACATTATACCACCGCATGTGTATCAATAACACAATAGCACGGTAGAGACCTCGTGCAAATAATAACAACCACAAGGCAGAAACCTCATGCAACAATAAAAAAATCACAACACAACCTCGTGCAAGCAATGACAACAACACGATAGAAACCTTGTGCAAACAACCAAAAAAACAACAATAACACGAAAGCCAAAACACAACAACTAAATAAATGATATTTCACAACTTACACCTTGCCTAAAAAGAACCACGACCTTGCAATTCAACACTAAACTCAATAGCAGATATTTCAAGGATAGCAATTTCAAGTCAAGTATTCCACAATTAAGTAATGTATACGAAAATCAAGAAAAGCAAGTAATTCAACTAAACATGTGATACAAGTTGCAAATAGGATATAAGACTAGTAGACATGTGAAATTAGGCTAAACATGATGACTATAACATGCTAAAGTAACTCAATTAAGGCATGAAAAAGGAAACTATGTAGCTAAAATCGGATTTTCCAACATTTAGCCCGTGTACACACTCGTCACCTTGCGTACACAACCTTCACATATCATAAATTTTTGCCACAGTACCAAATTCTAATGGCAATTTCCCCCACACAAGGTTAGACAAGTCACTTACCTCAAACCACGCTCAATCAATCAATTAGAAGTCCTTTCCCTAAATTTTCCAACTCTGAACGGCCTGAATCTAGCCTAAATAATTTCATACTATAAATATAACTATATGAAACTAATTTATATAAGGATCTTAGCTAAGAATTAAAAATTCATTCCAAAAAGTTGACCCGAGCCTGTGTCTCGGAACTCGACCAAAATTATAAAATTCAAACACCCATCGATACCGAGTCAAACCACTCAAGAATTAAAAAAATCCAATACCAAAATCTCGCTCAAATCCCCAAATTCGGCCTAAGAAGTTTTCTCCATTTTCCTCAATTATTCAACCCAATTCCCTAATAAGTTGATGAAATCAAAGATAGATTAGTGGAATTTAATAAAAAGTGAGTTAAGAACTCTTACCCCAACAATCCCTCTGAAAATCCCTCGAAAATTCGCCTTAAATCGAGCTCTCAAAGCCGAAATTGTGAAATAAGAAAATAAACCCTCGTTTTGAAATTTAAGTTTGCTGCCCAGTGATTTGCATATCAAGATAGCGGAAATCCCTTCGCGATTGCGTAACAAAATTTCTTCCCAACTCAAATTTACCATCCAAGATCGCATGTAAGCAATCGTTAACACGATTAGTAAGCTACCCCAACTCTGCGATCGCATCCTAGACCATGCGATCGCGTAGCACGAATTGCCTCAGCCCCGGCCTCGCCATTCCTTCTTTGTGAATGTGGCCTCTTACACGCGTTCGTGATTGACTGTAACCAAGCTTCCGTGATTTCATAAACCACCGCACGATCGCATAGAGAAAACTCTCTCCAGTGCCACACTTTTCTTCGTGATAGTGTTATTCCCCTCGCGATCGCGTATAAGGAAATCAGAAGCACCAGATTCAGCAATCTTCAATGTTCCAAAATGCGTCGAACATGGTCCGAATTACACTCTGAGGCCCCCGGGGCCTCACCCAAACATATACACAAGTCCTAAAACATCATACGAATACGCTCGAAGCGTCAAATCACATCAAACAATGCTAAAATCATGAATCGCACCCCAATTCAAGCCTAATGAACTTATAAACTTTTAACTTCTACGTTCAATGTCAAACCCTATCAAATCAAGTTCGATTGACCTCAAATTTTGCACGCAAGTGATAAATGACATTACGAACCTACTTCAACTTCTGGAATCAGAATCTGACCCCGATATCAAAAATTTCACTCACGGGCAAACTTTCTAAAATCTTCCAACTTTCCAACTTTCACCAATTAATGCTGAAATGACCTATGGACCTCCAAATCAACATCCGGGCACACTCCTAAGACCAAAATCACCCTACGGAGCTATTGGAACCACTAAAACTTCATTCCGGATTCGTGTTCACACAAGCCAAATTACTATCAACTCCTACGACTTAAACTCTCAATTTAGGGACTATGTGTACCATTTCACTCTGAAACTGTCCTGAACCCGACACCAAGCGTCTCGACAAGTCAAATAACAATAAAATGAAATATAGGGAGAAATAATTAGGGGATCGGGGCAAATACTCTCAAAATGATCGGTCGGGTCGTTACATCCTCCCCCTCTTAAAACAAATATTCATCCTAAAACGAGTATAGAGACATACCTGAAGTGATGAAAAGATGAGGATAACAGATATGCATATCATGCTCGGTCTCCCAAGTCGCCTCCTTGACGGGTGACCCCTTCATTGGACTTTAACTGAAGCAATGTTCTTCGACCTCAAATTCCAAACCTGCCTATCCAAAATCACCACCGGCTCCTCAACATAAGTAGATCCTTCTCCAACTGGACTGAGCTGAAGTCTAACACATGAGACGTATCACCGTGATACTTCCGGAGCATAGCAACAAGGAACATTGGATGAACTGCAGCTAGACTAGGTGGTAGTGTAAGTCCGTAGGCAACCTCGACAACCCTCTCAAGAATTTCAAAAGGTCCAATATACCTAGGGTTCAACTTTCCCTTCTTCCTGAACTTCATAATGCCCTTCATGGGTGAAACCTAAAGCAAGACCCGCTCCCTAACCATGAATTCAGCGTCACAAACCTTCCGATCTTGAATCAATTTGACCTTTTTCAAAGCATCCTGAACCAAGTCCATACGCAATAACCTAGCCTCAGCTGGCTCAAACCAACCCACCAGAGACTGGCACCGCCTACCATGCAAAGCCTCATACAATTCCATCTGAATGCTCGAGTGATAACTGTTGTTGTAGGCAAACTTCGCACGCGACAAGAATTGATCCTAAGAAGCCCCAAAATCCATCAAACATGCACGAAGCATATCCTCAAATATCTGAATAGTACGTTCGGACTGTCTATCCGTCTGAGGGTAAAATGTTGTAATCAACTCCACCCGAGTACCCAAATCATGTTGTACGGCTCTCCAAAATCACGATGTAAACTGTGTACCCCAATCAGAGATGGTAGATACCGGCACGCCATGAAGTTTGACAATCTCGCGAATATAAACCTGAGCCAGCTGCTCCAAAAAGTAAGTAGTCACCACTAGAATGAAATGAGCTGACTTGGTAAATCTATCCACAATCACCCAAAATGCATCGAACTTCTCTAAGTCTGTGGGAGCCCAATAACAAAATCCATAGTAATGCGCTCCTATTTCCACTCTGGGATCTCTAGCATCTGAAGCAATCCACTTGGCCGCTGATTTTCATACTTCACCTAATGACAATTTAAGCACCAAGGTACATATTCCACTATGTATTTCTTCATTATCCTCCACCAATAATGCGGCACTCATATCCTAATACATATTCACGGCACCTGGATGACTGGAGTACCGTGAACTGTGAGCCTCCTGGAGAATCAACTCATGCAAGTCATCAACATTGGGCATACACAGCATGTCCTACATTAGTAATACACCATCATCTTCAATAGTGAACTCCGTGGCATCGACGTGTTGAACCATGTCCTTGAGGACAAGCAGATGGGGGACGTCTTACTAATGCTCTCTGGTACGATCATAAAGATATGACCGAGAAACCACACAAGCTAAAACTTGGCTCGGCTCAGAAACATCCAATCTAACAACTGGTTAGCCAAGGCCTGAACATCTAAGGCTAGTGGCCTCTCTACTATTGATAGATACGCTAAACAGCCAAACTCTATGCCTTTCGACTCAAGGCATTGGTCACCACATTGACCTTCCCAAGATGATATAGAATGGTGATATCATAGTCCTTAAGCAACTCTAACCATCCCCGTTTCCGCAAATTAAGATCCTTCTATGTGAACAGATGATGTAAACTCCGGCGGTCGGTGTAGACCTCACAAGGGACACCATACAAACGTGCCAGCAAATCTTCAAGGCTTGCAATAGCTGCTAATCAAGGTCATGGACGAGATAGTTTTTTTTGTGCACCTTCAACTATCTAGAAGTGAAAGCAATCACCTACCATCCTACATCAACACCGCACTGATACTAATGAGCGACGCGTCACAATACACAGTAAAAGGCCCCGAACCCGAAGGCAACACCAACACTGGTGATGTGGTCAAAGTTGTCTTGAGCTTTTAAAATCTCTCCTCACACTCCTCGGTCTACCTGAAGGTAGCACCTTTCTAGGTCAATCTCTTTATAGGTGCTACAATAGAAGAGAAACCCTTTTACAAATCAATAGTAATACCTTGTCAAACCCAGGAAACTCTGGATCTCCGTAGCTAAAGACGGTCTAGGCCAACTCTGCACTACTTCAATATTCTTCGGATCCACCTTGATCCCCTCACTCGATACTACATGTCCCAAAAATTCCACCGAATCTAGCTAGAATTCGCACTTTGAAAATATATAACTGCTTTTCTCTCAAGGTCTGAAACATATTCCTCAGGTGCTGCTCATGATCCTCCTGACTCCGGGAGTACACCAGAATGTCGTCAATAAACACAATGATGAATGAGTCAAGATAGGGCTGAAATAAAATGTTCATCAAGTGCATGAATGTGGCAGGGGTATTGGTCAGCCCAAAAAACATCACAAGGAACTCGTAATGTCCATACCGAGTCCTTAAGGGAGTCTTCAGGATATCTGGCTCCCAAATCTTCAACTGATGATAACCTGAACACAAGTAAATTTTAGAGGACACTCTGGCCCCCTGTAGCTGATCAAATAGGTCATCAATGTGTGGCAATGGATACTTATTCTTTACTGTAACCTTGTTCAACTGGCGATAATCACTACACATGCGCATAGAACCATCTTTCTTCTTTACATACAAGGCTGGAGCACCCCAAGGCGACATACTGAGCCGAATGTATCCCTTATCAAGAAACTCTTGCAACTGCTCCTTCAACTCTTTCAACTCTGATGGGACTATATGATAGGGTGGAATAGAAATGGGTTGAGTGTCCAGTAACAAATCAATACCAAAGTCAATATCTTTGTCGGGCAGCATGCCCGGATGATCCGCCGGGAATACATCTCGATAATACCTCACTACCGGAACTGACTCAAGGGTAGGAGTATCAACACTGACATCTCTCACATATGCCAGATACATATCACACCATTTATCAACCATCCGATGAGCCTTTAGAAATAAAATAACCCTGCTAGGAACATAATCTAAAGTACCTCTTCGTCTAACCGCAGTAGACCGGGCATAGCCAACACCACCGTCTTAGCATGACAATTAATGATAGCATGATAGGGCGACAACTATTCCATGCCCAAAATAACATCAAAATCCAGCATACTGAGCAACAAAAAATTGGTTGTGATCTCAAAACCACTAAGAACAACCAAACAGGACTGATACACACGGTCAACAAAAATAGAATCTCCTACAGGTATGGACACATAGACAGGAATACTGAAATAATCATGGGACACACCCAAATACAGAGCAAAATAAGATGACACGTAGGAATAAGTGGAGCCTGGATCAAATAAGACTAATCCATCTTTATGACAAACCGGAACAATACCTGTGATGACTGAGTCGGAAGAAACTGCCTCCTTCCTAGCAGGAAGAGCATAATATATTGCTTGGCCTCCCCCTATAGGGTGACCTTTGCCTGTCCGACCTCCACCTCTAGCTAGATGTGCAGGTGGGGTGGTAGCTGGTACGGTGACCATGGACTGAGAAGTCTAAGGACCCAGTGGAATATGTGGAGCCTGAGTAGTCTGTGGTGGTGCACCCCTCCTGAATCTAGGGCAATCCCTCACCATATGACGAATATCACCACACTCAAAATAAGCTCTCAGAGGATGTGGATGTTGTTGATGGCTCGGTTCTCATCAGCTGAACTAACTGCTAAAAGCACCTCGTACATGAGGTGCACTAGATAATGGCGGTGTATAGTAGGGAGCCTAAAGCCTAGGAGTGGACGGAATACCGCTAGAAGCTGGAAGTGTTGAATGAACAAGGCGACTCATATAGAGCCTACCATGACGAGCTGCAACTGGGGCACGGGTACCACTATATGTGCCAGACTCTCGAGACCTCTTGGCCTCCCTCTCATCTCTCTCCTGGGTCAGTATACCCTCCACTCTCCTAATGATCCCCACTACCTGCCGGTATGCGATGTCCATCTCCAACTCTCACACCATGATAAATCTAATACTATGGTTGAGCTCCTTGATAAATCGATGGACCCGCTCCCCAAGAGTAGCAACCATGGCTGATTCATGCCTAGCCAAATCACTAAATCGGACAGGACAGCATCCTCTGACCTAGTCATAGAACCTTGGCGCAACTGCTCAAACTCTCCATGCCATGCATATCTGAGACTCTGGGAACCATACTCCCTCAAGAACATATCTCAGAACTGAGTCCAAGTGAGTGAAGCTGCCTCGGCTGGACTACCCAAATCATATTCTCGCCATCACTGATAGGTCGGTCCCTTAACCTGGAACGTAGTGAAAGAAACCCTACTATACTCTGAAATACCCATAGTACGGAGGATACAGTGTCACTCCTCAAGAAAACCCGGGGCATCCTCTAACGCCAAGCCACTGAAGCTACTTCTTGTACCTCTCGAGCCTAAGTTGCTCTCCCTCAGAAGCTGCTACCCTAACCTCGGGATGAATTGGGGCTACCAGCTGTACTGGTATGACCTCTAGGACCTGATCAACCTTAACCCGCTGCTCTATGGTACGGGCGGACGGAGTATACGCTCCTACCCTGGTCTGAGATGTGGCAGGAGCAAGTGGGATCAACCCTGCCTGAGCTAAAGTGCCGAACATGTGCAGGAACTGGGCGAGAGTCTCCTGGAGGATACCAAATTGAACAATTTAGACTTTAAAGAGGAATGCTACCAGCAAGAATATACACGGACAAAACAACACCATTTAGGGGGGCTTAGAACCACCAAACCTTACGGTGCAGGAATAATTTAGAAGGAAAGAGAAACTTAGGCTAACTCATGCCAAGAAATAAAGTCGCCCTACATACCTTGTTGGAGAGCTAACTACGCTTCTATGGTGGTAACCCTTGCTTCTAATGACTCTTCAGACACAATACCTCTAAATGATAGACGTTGCATGAGTGATTCCAATGCTTCTTCAAGCTAAATCCTAATAGAATCGTCTTCAGATTCAGTTTAGTTGATTCTTAGAACTTTAGAGGAGATAGGAGAGTGTTTGATGTATTGTGGTGAGAGATACTTCTAAATAAAATGAGAGAGAATGAGACTCACTTCCTTTATATATGTGTACCAAGCATAAGAAACTTTATTGGGTCCACATGCAAAATAGGTCACCCCGTTTTGGCTGTCATGCCCGGTGAGACAGTTGTCAAAATCGGGTCGCACGCAGTTGCCTTCTCTTCCTGGTAACGCATTTTCGTCTGATTGGATGCGCTAAAATCCGTAGATACCAAGATTAATTTAGGTTTGGGTGTAACATTATCCCCTCATTTAGAACATTCATCCTCAAATGTTGAATCATGGCCTACCCTGATGGCCTCATTGTTGCCTTCCATAGTGTGGAATAACTAGGGGTATCCAAATTTCATATCTTCCTCATGTCATTTATTCCTTATTTTACTTCCTCCAAAGTATCTTAACAGATTCCACTTCTTTAGTTCGCATCTTATGAACTTGACCGTGTGAAATAACCATCGGAACTTTTTTGTAAGATAGGTCTTATGTGACTTGAATATCATCAACATGGTTGATACGTGATGGATCACTTAAAAACTTGCGGAGCATAGATACCTGGAATACCGGATGCATTGCCTCTAATTCCAAGGGCAACTCAAGCTTCTAAGCTACTTGACCGACTTTTTGAATAACTTGATATGGCCTGATATAGCGGGGGATGAGTTTTTCTTTCTTACTGAACCTCATCATGCCTTTCATTGGTTATACCTTAAGAAGAACCTAGTCTTCTACAGTGAACTCTAAATCTCATTGCCGGTTATCCAAGTAAGATTTCTGCCTGCTTTGGGTGGAAAACAATATGTTTCAAATCAGCTTCACCTTTTCTACAGCCTATTATACCAGCTCCAGCCCTAATAACTTTGTTTCACCCACTTCAAACTAGCCAATTGCAACGTGAAGGCCCAGCCCAGGACACTATGCAAGCACGGAGCATCACCCACGATCACGAAGACAACAACCCCCAGCTCCAGATCACCCTTCGCAATCGCGACCCTACATCCGCGATTGTGATGCATACCAAACACACCAGAAACTAGCAGTTGTAATTCACGAGGCCCCGCGACCCCATATAATCATACCAACAAGTCCCCATACCTTATTGAAACTTATCCAAAGGCTCGAAATATCACGAATAATGTCAAAACCATGAATTGTCGATCAAAATCCTTCTACTGACTTTCAACTTTCAAACATCGCCAAACGCCTCCTGAATCACACTTAGACATTCCGGATCAAGATCGAACATCATACACAAGCTCCAATCAACTAAATAAACATATCTGAAGTAATGGAACTCCACATGTAATCCGATAACACCAAAGTCCACTCCAATTCAAACTTAGTTAATTCCAAAACCTTCAGAAAGAAAACTTCTGATAACCAGTGTTGAATCGTTCTCGGACCATCTGATACTCAACCCGTTCATATGCCCAAGTATGAAATAACCATACGAACCTGTAGGAACCTTCAAATCCCAATTTTGAGGTTGTTTACTTAAAAGATTAAATCCTTGGTCAACTCTTCCAACTTAAAGCTTCTTAATTGAGATTTATTCTTCCAAATCAACTCCGAACTTCTTGAAAATCAAAACTAACTACACGGGAAATTCATAATACATAAAGTGAACCTACTCAAGGTCTTAAAGCCCCAAATGACATGTTAGAGTTCAAAATGATTGGCCGCGTCGTTATATTCTTCCCTGCTTAAACATACGTTCGTCCTCGAACGTGCCAAGAACCGTTCCAAAGTTTCCAAAATCACTGAATAACTCCTAGTGCACCGGCCCATGCCACCACAATCCATATGAGTACATTAGCCCAACTCTGACTGAAGATCCCTCTAGTTACCGTAGCCCATAAGCCTTTGAACCAAATTCCAACATCAGGAACTTCTTGTAAGGTTCGATTATTTTATACATACATTGTATCTACGTCAACGAGATGTACCAAAGCATAATCATACACCCAAGTTTTAATAACACAATGTTCCGCACAACTCATCCACCCATAGAAATATCTTCCAACCACAATAGCTACAAATTATTCTCAATCCGCTACTGGTAATACACCTCATGACACATGAAGGCCCTGTCCCAACCCTTGCAATACTGCAACGATGAAACAGATATATAGAATCTCATAACCACCCATGAAATCAATAAATCATGGTTTGTTCGACAAGAATCATTGCTACATTCTAAACTGATTAGTGACATTTCCCTTCCAAACATACATTATACAAATCTGATTGCATTGATTCAAGGTCCAACAACCTCGTATCACCCAATACAAGATGCAGCCGACAAGACACTTTAGATACCATCGAAAGTCTCACACAATGCAATTCGTACGCCAACAAGCCACGACTCGAATATGACCAATAAGGAAGGAAAACCAAAGTATATGACTATCCCGCATGTGTGATAGATATAACCACCGAACGAGATACTATGAATATATCTCATAAAGGAAAACTAAACAACACAAATTAGTATAAAGAATCATATACCATATCTTATCGTTGCAGTGTGCAACCGATCTAAATATAATACTCGTGGCGGTGTGCCACCTGATCCACACCTAACAATCTGCATGGGAGTACCCATCAAGACAAAATGATCGCACTCACTAGAGACATGTATATCAACCACAAGAACGCCAAGTGCATAAACATAACCCTATGGATACGGGTATCATCAAGTTCCACAAAGGGTCATGCACGCGAAAGGTGCAATAAACACTCAACATCACGAGAGCTATTTCACTCATATAACACCACAGGCCTACACAGGACCACAACATGCGTATGAATAATCAAGTCGCCTCACAACTCACATAGCATAAAATAGTAACACATGAAATAAATGATGACATGAATAACATCCACCACACCTGAGGACTCCCATAGACAAATGATGCGCTGAGTAAATATATCCAATCTTGTGTAGAATATACAAATGATAGGCCCACCAATGGACCTCTAAACTGATTCCAAACATCTTAAAATATGTAAGTATCCATTCAAGATCCACAATGATCCTATCCATAACCTATACAAACAACCGTAAAATCCTGAACAAACTTCCACAGTGTGCAACCATCGAAATAGTGTGTTTCCCACAACCTTCCGCACCATGTAACAAAATCTAAACATCCATGGCTACCAACCAGGATATTTCTGTATAGCTAATCAAGAATACAAAAATCAATACATAACCCCTCTTCCACATAACACACCATTGTCAAGAAACTCTAAAATAGCGCGAGTATACTTGAAACGTCTTAAATCTCCACACCGATTTTTGCATCTATCACGCTACTAGGTGAGAGCACACGAATTCATATAACTCTTGAACCACCAGTAGAATAAGTACTTCATCAACTAGAAACCTCCTTCACCTAACTAGAAACCTCCTTCACCTAACCGATTCCCCATAACCATTGAGCACACAAACCTCAAGTCGTGGTCGAAACTGTTTTGGAGTCGAAGTGGGAGTGGATCACCATGGTGGGAAAGTTGATCCCTCAGTTTGGGAAGAAGGGCAAGTTGATCCCCCTGTTTATTGGCCTATTTGAGATACTTCTGAGGATTGACGAGGTGACCTATGACCTTGCTTTACCACCCATCTTGTCGAGTGTGCATCCGGTATTTCATGTTTCCATGCTTCAGAAGTATGTTGGGGATCCATCACATGTTTTGGACTTTAGCATGGTTCAGTTGGAGAGTGATATGACTTATGATGTGGAGCCGGTGGATATTTCGGATCGGCAGGTCTGAAAGTTGAGGTCAAAGGAGATAGCTTCAGTGAAGGTGCAGTGGAGAGGCCAGCCTATGGAGGAGGCCACCTAGGAGACCGAGCGGGAGATGCGGAGCAAATATCCATACCTATTTGAGACTTTCGGTATGTTTCTACACTGTTCGAGGATGAACATTTGTTTAAGAGGGGGAGAATGTAACGACCCACCCGGTCGTTCTGAGAGTTATAGCCCCATTTACACATTTCTGCTTAGTTATGTGTGGTTCATCTGTGTTGTGCTGTATCGGGTTAGTACAATTAGGCTTAAATGGCAAAATTAAAAGTTTAGGAATCCTTAGGCTTGAATCCAAGGTAATTTGGTGTTTTGGTATTTTTTGTCGTGATTCTTAGGTTCGACTAAGTTTGAATGATGTTATGGGACTTGTTAGTATATTTGGTGAAGGTCCTGAGGGCCTCGGATGTGTTTTAGAGGGTTAACAGATGAGTTTAGCTGTTGAAAAAGGCTGTTGATGTTGCTGGTAATTGGTTTCTGAAGTTGGGAGAGCGGACCGCACTGGATTTTTGCGGACAGCGGCACGACTTCGCGTAGGCGGCAGGATTCTGCGGTCAGCAGTGTAGGCTGGCACGGATATCAGAAGTTTTGGTCGCGATCATAGGAGCTGGAGACTTTTGTGGCCTTGGTTAGAATTATGCGAAGAGGCAAGCACAGGGGCGGTAGAATTTGGCGGTCAGCAAAGTGAGGATCCGAGGGGTGTACTATAAATACGAAGTTCAGGGTTTTATTTCATATTTTGACCTAAGGAGCTTGGCTTGTGGCATTTTTTGAGGGTTTTCAAGAAATTCATCGGGGTAAGTGATTCTAACACAAAATTGGTTAATACACGCGAATATATCATTGAATTCATCATTCGATTAGTGAATTGGGAGGAAAAATTGGGGAAAAATTATAGAAACTTCATAACATGGATTTTTGAGAGTTGAATGTCGATTAGAAGTCAGATTTAGATAAATTTGATATGGATGGACTCGTGAATGAATGGGTTTCCTAGTTTTATAAATTTTATCGGATTTCGAAACGTGGGCCCGAGGGCCGATTTGACCGAATTCGGGATTTTTGGTCTAATTTTATAATTTTCATGTGGGTTTCATTCCTTTAGCGTATATTGATGATAATATAGTGTGGGTGTAAGCCACGAGGGATTGAGACTTGGTCCATCCCGTGAGGCTGTGAGGCCTAATAGCCATTATCTTTGTTTATATGTTGCATGTTTGTTAAACTTGACTGCCTTTATGCTAGAGATCATGCTTAGGCTTTATTAATGCTCACATTAGTTGTGCTCAGTCATAGAACTTCTTGTACATGTTTAATTCAGTCTCTATTATCTTGTTGTTACACTGTAATTCTTGATTTGGACTGCTTTCTCTTAATTGTTGAAAACTGTGAGGCTGGAGAGGTACATGACTGAGTGAGGCTGAGGGCCTGTTGTGAGTCATTGTACTATAGCACGTGAATTTTCCGTGCGGATCCTGATTGTACTATGGCACGTGAGTTGTCTGTGCAGATCCAGATATGATATGATAGAACGTGAATTGTCTGTGCAGTACGTGACTGGTCCGTGCGGATTAGCGCTTGGGATGTGGGAGCCCCTCCGGAGTCTGAACACCCCCAGTGAGCGCAGGTACCTATTGAGAGTGTGCATTGAGGGCTGAGTGAATGAGTGACATTGTTGTGAGGTCTCATTTATTGTTGTTGTTACTACATTTATCTGCTAATTGCCTTGTAGTATTTGCTGACTCATGAAATTACCTGTTTACTCCTGTTTATTCTTAGCTATGAAAAGTAGTATTGAATTGTTCTGCTTAGCTCGTCACTTATGCTCATATTTCTGTTACTTCTAAGTCGGTTGTACTCATACTACACCCTGCACTTTATGTGCAGATCCATGTGAGTTAAAGTTCGGCGATTGTTGAGTTTAGGCCGGCTATATTTGGAGACTGCAAGGTAGCTCCTAGCGTCCGCAAGACCTTCTTACTTATTCTATCTTCTATTCTTCTTTCTGGATCGTATTTACAGTCAGACAGTTGATGTATTAGTTATGGATTTAGACGCTCATGACTTCGCGACACCCCGATGTTTGGGGCTCGTTTTCCGCAAATTGTTATATTCTCCTTAAATTTCGAAATTTTGTTTAACTTATATGGAAACTTCTGATATGGAATATTTTTACTTAACTCTCATAAGTTAATTGGTATTATTTTGGTAAATATGCTTTCCTTGTATCACGATAGGCGCCATCATGACCGGATCGGATTTTGGTCGTGGCAGACTTCTCCTCCTCAACTACTATGATCTCACACTGTTACTCAACTGAATTCTCTTAAGACCATGTTGCGCTAAGTATAACACATCCCAAATTATAAGCCCCAAATACACACGCGACCTCATGATAGTCATGACATCTCCCTCAAGTGATGCAGACCCACATCATAGTACATGCCTCCTCTTGGATAAAAAGTAAACCCTTCATAGGAACCTCATAGAAAATCATGCAACCCCTAACCTTCTCATAGGAGAAAAGCCCACCTGTGTAATCTCATATCGACATCCCCCCAACGATATTTCCATAGTTACATCCACTATGAAATGAGTTAATTCTCCTAGGTCCACACTCATCCGCAAGCTATAAGAATCCATTCATTCCATTAACATCAACTGAAGGTCCAACAATACGTTTAAAGATCGAAGCCATATTGTATCCCAAAACAATAATCAAGCATCCACGTTCCTCTACCTTTCAAGCAAAATACTTTTGTCATATTCGAACCTCCCAAGTACAGAAGAAACCTCAAGGATCATCTTCATCAAACCATCAACATTATAAACACTGATCTGACCCTCAAGTCGCAACATACCGTCATCTCTGATAATTGCTTCTTAAGTACCACTTCGCAATATCGTCCCCCAAAGGAAAAAATGGAGACAATCATACTGATGAGCCTAATTACATTAAAACAAGGACGACGACACCACAACAACAAACAACAATTCCACCAAGTCCGTAGATATCAAATCTCAATACCGTGTCAACTAAAACCTGAACATCCATGGCTCAATTACCTCTCATGTGCTATAAATAAATATAATATTCCTATCACAAACCGAATAATACTCTTCCTGAAGCATTCACGGCTGCAAAACATAAGTAAACACCATGTCGTTCACACCAACATTGCTCGATAACAATGCGAGAAAAACCAGAACGTACTGTGCATAGCCCCAAAACCACGGGCAACACCAACACTGGCTGAAATGATCGCACACTCTTCCACGAGGCAATGATAGTATTCTGCCTTCATAATGCAGGGAAAGACATGCTGCACCACACCTGTAGCACTACCACAACTCCTCGATGATCAGTTCATATCAAGTGCTCAACATCATGTTCGAATGAGTAAGAAGGAACTGAAGACATAAGCTTCAACAAAATCAAATTGCATGACAAGGAATCAAGAAAGGGAAGTTTCCTAACAATCATGTAGCCTCTCAAAGATAAGTGCAGACGTCTCCGTACCGACCTGCAAGACTCTACTATACTTGATCATGACTCGTAAGACCTTAGTAAACCTAGTGCTCTGATACCAAGCTATCATAACCCAAATCCCATCATAGGACATGATGGCGCCCAACTCTTCCGTTAGGCAAGACAACAATTAAATCAACATGCTAATTGATAATCCAAAATGCATCTAGAAACAAATGCTAAAATAACTAGATGAAATTGTTTGTTTACATAGAGAAGTGATGATGTTATTATTTTAAATGTTCGAACGTGGTAAAAATATAAATCAGGATATCATAATAGAATACAACCAAGAACAAAATATGCATCCCTAAAACCAGTGCCACAAGTGTATGAGCATTTGCTAGGAAGTATAATACAACTACAACATCTATTTGGAATGTAAAATAGACAAGACATAGTAAATGAATAAGATGGGGACTCTGTATGCTGTGAATCGTAACATGGAGTGCAACTCACCACAAAGTCACCTCAGCAGTTGCGCTTATGCGTCATGATGACCACAAAATGTACCTGTCTTAGTACCTGCATAATTAATACAGAAGCGTAGTATGAGTACATAAATCAACACATACGCAGTAAGTATCTAGTCTAACCTCGAAGAGGTAGTAACGAGGGGTCGACATCGATACTTACTAATGGTCCAATAAATCAAGTGCGGTAAAGGTAGACATGTATGAAGCATGAAAAGTAAAACTGTAAAAATAGATATATGTACATGACATGATCCTTAACAGAAAGTAAACACAATATCCTCTAATATCAAATACTATTGTGAATGGAATATATGCCAGGTCAATAACCACTAAAATATCACATCTCAAGTCAAATAGATTCATAGACACGCTGACTCGTTATCTAACATTATGCATGTTTCTGCCAAGGTAAACGACCTGATCCCATAAGCGTGATAGTATAATACCATGCAATGGTGTATGGACCGATCCCATAAGAATAGTATACACTGCTGAGGTCGTACGTACCGATCCATAGATTCATCTCATAATAATGTTGAGGTGAATGACCTAATCCCATAAGAATATGTTACATGATACAACCAAGGGGAACGGCCCGATCCTATAAGGGTACTGTTAAGGAGTTTAGCCCGACCCTATAAGAATATAAAACCTTGATGGGTCACTGACCCCACTCACAAAGATACTTGTAAGTTATGAAATTCAAGAAACCTTTTGGATGAATACGCACAACGTGGAAGAAATATGTATAAAGGAAGTATAATTTCCACTACTAATCAAGTAGCTCATCAAGTATCTAAAATAGCATGTCCTATACTTTACACAAGTCTAGTCTCAGGCTAAAATATAAATTAATGCATTTAAACAGACAATGATAACTCAAATAATACAATTAAATCACAGCGTAAGTCTAAGTCTACCCGCACATAATCAGTAATTCTATCATAACACGTAGCACATAACAAATATAGTGCCTACAAAGTAAATTCCCCTTAACAAGGTTAGACAGGAGACCTACCTCCCTCTGAAATCTGATAACTGGCTCCAATGCCTCTCTACCACCTCAAACAAATGCCAAATGATCTGAAACAAGTCAAAAGAACGTGAAAACCAATCAAAAATATACTCAAATACTTCTAATTTAACAATTATAAATAATTTTCAACTCCACACGAAAAGTCAACAAAATCAACCCCCGGACCCACGCGTCTGAATTCTAAAAATTATTGAATGTAAATATTACCCATAGCACAATGAACTCAAATATATGATTTATTACCAACTCCAAGTCCCATGTCGTGGTAAAACTCAAAAATACCATTTTTATGTTTTCCTCCAATATCCCACAATTTCTATAAATTTTTACGTTCAAATCCAAATATAATCGATGTATTTAACTCACAATGAGTAGGAATCACTTTTCATATGATAGATGATGAAAATTCCTCTCCGAAATCACCCCAAAATAGGCTCCAATGTGAGGGAAATGAGATAAAAATGAACTAAGTCTCGATTTACCTCATACACTGCTCAAACGTTACCCATTGCGATCGCGGTCAAAAGCCTCGCGATCACGGAGAAAAAATACCCCTGCTAAACAAAACATCCTATGTGATCACGTCTGGCTTTCCACGATCGCAAAACAAAAATAGCCCTTTCACCAGAAATGTGGGACATCTTCATGTTCACGATGACCAACTCACCCAGACCAGCTTCAACCCCTACGCAAATGCGGGCCTCCACACGCGAACGCGAAGCCCCAACCCAGGACACCACATGAATGCGGAGCATCACCCGGGATCACAAAGAATAGCAGCCCCCAGTCCAGATCACCCTTCATGATCGCAACCCTGCATCTGAACACGATGCATACAAAACACATCATAAACCAACCGCCGCAAATCAAAGGGAGATGGCCCGAACCTTATCCAAACTTATCCTAAGGATCGAAACGCCACGAATAACATCAAAACCATGAACCGAAATCAAAATCCTTTGATTAACTTTCCACTTTCAAACTTTGTCGAACGCCTCCGAATCACACTTAGACATTCCGGATCACGATCAAAATTTTCACACAAGTTACAATCAACTAAGTGAACCTATATGAGGTCTCGAGACACCACCCGGAGTCTGATACCACCAAAGTCCATACCAAGTCAAACTTAGCTAATTCCAAAACCTTCAAAATGCAAACGTCCGATAACAAAAGTTGAATCGCTCCCGGACCATCCGATACTCAATTCGGACATACGCCCAAGTACGAAATTACCTTACGAACCTATAAGAACCTTCAAATCCCAATTCTGAGATCGTCTGCTCAAAAGTCAAATCATTGGTCGACTCTTCCAACTTAAAACTTCTAAATTAAGAATTATTCTTTCAAATCAACTCCGAACTACTTGAAAATCAAAACCAGCTACACATTCAAGTCATAATACATAAAATGAAGTTACTCAAGGTTTTAAACGATCAAAAGACATGCTAGAGCTCTAAACAACCGGTCTGGTCCTTAATGCTACAATCCTATACTTCAAAGGGAGGATTAATGATTGGAAAGGTGTCATCATGGGAAATGATTTTATATATGTTAGGTGTAATGCACATATCCTAAATTTAATTATAAAAAAAGGATTAAGTGAGAAATATCAGTCTATTTCTCAAGTGAGGATGTTGTGAAATATGTGAAGTCTTCTCCTGCAAGATCTGCTTCATTTAAGTCACATATTAAGAACGACAAACTAGACACTCATGGCCTTTTGAGTTTGGATGTTGAGATAAGGTGGAACTCTACATATTTGATGTTAAATACTACAGTAAAATTTGAAAAAAGGCTTCACAAGAATGTATGTTGATTATCATAAGTACTTTAACTATTATCTAGAATTGAGTGGAACGGCATCCATCTTCATAAGATTGGCAGAATGTGAAAGTCTTTGTCAAGTTTCTTGAAATTTTTTACCAAACCACTTTAAAATTTTCAGGAACTTCACATATTACCTCTAATTCTTTCTTCCATGAGCTTCTTAATCTTCAAGGCTTAACTGTCTATTATTTTAATGGTATTGATTCTATCTTGACTAATATGGATAGGAAGATAAAACTTAAGTTTGATAAATATTGGGCAGATTTTGAGGATGACAATATGTTATTATTTGTTCTCGTTGTGTTGGATCCTCGGTACAAAAAGAAGTATGTGAAGTTCCTTTTTACAAAATTTTACAGTCCTTTAGAGGGAAACAAAAAGCCTACCAAAGTGATGGATACTTTAAGTCGCTTGTATAATCACTATAAAGATTCTATTTCTAAGACTTCTAATTAAAATATTGAAGATCAAACTAGTATGAGTCAAACTGATGCAATACATAGTTGTGATGTGTGGCAATCGCAATGGGAGAAATTTCTTGAAGATGAGAATAATATTGATAGTACGACTGAGCTTGAAAAGTATTCAATCGATTATGTGGAGAAGAATAAGGATCTAAATATCCTGGCTTGGTGAAAAGTTTCATCTAAAAGATATTAAATTGTCTCTAGGATTGCATGAGATGTACTTGCTATTCCTACATCTACTTTCGCCTCGGAATTAGCTTTTAGCACTGGTGGTCGGGTTCTGATTGTAATCGAAGTTCTTTATCAATAAAAGCAGCGGAAGCTCTTATTCATTGTCAACAATGGTTGTGGTAATCATCTTAAGAGTGTAAGCTTGAAGATCTTTTAGAAGAAATTCAAAAATTTGAGATAGTTGAAAAGGGTAACTTTATACAATTAACTTTATGAATACTTTTATGTTTTGAAGAGTAATACCTAATATGATTTTTTTTTTTAGAATATCGAGATATTGCTTTGAGCATTCTTAAGCTAAGAACGATGGTGGAAGTATCTACGAAAGTTATGAAGAAAAAAGTAGATGTGAATATGATATTATAGATTCTCTGGTTTTTTTAGTTTAAATACGTAAATTTTACTTTCAAATGACAAAGGTGTTTTGTAATTTGGAACCTTTATTTTGGCTTGTTCTTTTGATTTTATCATGTGTTGCAAGTTAGTTCACCTGGTAAAATTTTCTATCTTATATTATTGCTACAATTTTAATACTCATCTTTATATCTTTGTGCTACTATTTCACATGTAAATAGTTAAAAGAACAATCTCTCTAGATATTTGAATTTATGCTCATGTTGCTCATTTGTCGTATCTTTCAATCTTCTAATAGAAGAACTTTTCGCTTGTAGATCTTATATGCATATTACCATGTTTCATAGTTGGATATGGCTTATGATCCCCGAAATTACAAGCTTTTTTATTTTTTAATTATTTACTTGGAAACTATTGGCATTTTTTCTGTTAAGATTCAACTTTGGTCTACATTTTAGTTTGTTTTTTGTTCATTCTTTTCATATAAATAGGTAAATGAACTTTAAGTTCTGAAAGAAATATACAATGAAGCATAAATTTAGTAAATTATTTCCAAGACAATTTGGTGTCGTTTTATTATTATCGACTTATCATTAGCTTATTAATAATCAAAAAATCGAACCAAACCAACAACAACCAAATCGATGGTTTATATTTAATTTGGTTTGGTTTTAGTTTTAACATTTTAAAAATCGATTAAATTGGTTTGATTTTGGTTTTAATCAATAAAACAGACTAAATCGAACCGCGAACACCGCTAAATTCAATTATCAAATTAAACTATTAGCTCTAATATTTTTTTAATCTATCAATTTTTTTGAAAGTAAGTAATTTTGTTGAAAGGCGTAATGTATAAGAATGAAACCAAACACCTAAAGAGTCGAGTCGAACTTGGCTCAACTTGATTTCGGTTGTACTATAGTAATGTTCGACTGAACTCGACTTGGTTCATTAGTATAGTAGCTCAATCGAGATCTACTCATCTCAAAACTGTAGTAGACTCAATTGACTGACTTGGGGCGCACTCTGCCCAGGTATGCCTAAGACTAAGCATTGCGGTCCAAAAAATTCAAGAAATGTAAGTGAATCACTAAATTGTTAATGTTTGTGTAATGACCCGGCCAATCGTTCCGAGAGTAATAGCCCTGTTTTTCCGTTTCTGCTTCATTATATGTGGTTCAGCTTCATTATGTTGTGTTAGATTGGTTGGCTTGGGTTCGGGGCGATTTTTGGAGAGAAATGAGACACTTAGTCTCTTAACTTAGTTAAATAGTTGAAAAAGTCAATCGGAATTGAATTATTAGTAAACGACCTCGGAAGGTAGATTCTATGGTTCAGATAGCTTCGTTAGGTGATTTGGGACTTAGGAGTGTGTTCGGAATGCGCTTTTGATGTCCGGTGTAGAATTAGGCTTCAATTGGCGAAGTTGAGTTTTTGGCGATTTCCGATCAGCAGTGGAAAATTAGCTATCGGGGTCAGAATCGAATTCCGGAAGTTGGAGCAGGTTCGTAGTGTCATTTTGGACGTGTGTGCAAATTTTCAGGCTATTCAGACGTGTTTTTGGTTGGTTTCGGCATCATTGGAAAAATTTGGAAATCTCAAAGTTCATAGGCTTGAATCCGATGTGATCTTGGTGTTTTAGCATTGTTTTGGGTGTTTCGAAGGCTCGACTAAGTTTGAATAAGGTTATGGGACTTGTTTGTGTTTTTGGTTAGGGTCCTGAGGGGCTCGGGATGGTTTCGGATAGTCATCGGAAGGATTGAAGTTGGAAATTGTAGTTGACGATGCTGGTGCTGGTGTAACCGCACCTACGGATAGGGGACCGCAGGTGCGGGCCCGCAGAAGCGTACAAGAGACCACAGATGCGGATTTTGCGTGGACAGGAGGAAGACCACAGATGCAGAGCTGGGGCCGCACCTGCGGAGTTACAGGTGCGGAATTTGTATCGCAGGTGCGAAAAATTGGCTTTTAAATGATTCTCGCAGATGCGCACCTGAGATCGCAGGTGGGGGTCCGCAGGTCCGAGAAAATGGCCGCAGGTGCGGAAATCCCTGGGCAGAACAAATAAATAGGACCCTTAGCGAATTTTGGTCATTTTTCCTCCATTGTTGCACGGGTTTGAAGCTTTTGAAGGATTTTTGATGAGGGAAATCGAGAGTTCTTCGTGGAGGTAAGACTTTTGGACTTAAAACTCGTTTATGTGTGACTTATGGACTGATTAGTGGTGAAATTTACGGGAAATTAGTACAAAAAAAATTGGATAATTAGGGCTTGTAATTAGAGACTTTGAAATGGGGATTTGAGGGGGCCATTTGAGGTACGATTTTGATGTTCTTGGTATGTATAGAATCGTGGGAGGATGAGGATTCTTGTGATGTAAATTTTGTCGGATTCCGAGACATGGGCCCGTGGGTCGGGTTTGGCCAATTTTGGGATTTGTGCCCAATTGTGATGATTTTCAAATGGGTTTCGTCTTCCTAGCATATTTTGATGTGATCAATCTGATTTTGATAGACTCGGAGCATTTGGGAGCCGATTCGAGGGGCAAGAGCATCGCAGAGTAGTTTTCGGGCTGATTTGAGGTAATTAACGATTGTAAATCTAGACATGAGGGTATGAAACCCTGGTATTTCACTTTGTTTTGGTAAATGAGGTGACGCACATACTAGGTGACGAGCGTGTGGGCATGCACCGGTAGGGATTGTGACGTGGTCCGTCCCGTGGCGACTATTATGCCGCGTATTTGATTTGAAATCATAAGATGCCCTGTATTTTTGAGGTTTATATTATATTATGGCCAGTATGCCATGTTTGCGGCCTTGTGTCGATCTGTTTAGACCCCATGTGTATTCTCACACTATTTTGATAGAAAATTTGTGAACTTAATGTTTATTACTTGTTCCTATTTCACTGTTATCACAATGTTTTAGAATACTGTGAGGTATTTGGGGCTGAATCCCGTGATGTTAAGATGAGTTGCCCGAGTAGCTTGAGAGGATGACTAAGTGAGGCCGAGGGCCGAGTTTATGAGGATAATTATGGATCAGGTTGCACGCCGCAACATATATAGATATTACATGGATCGGGTTGCACGCCGCATCATATATATATATATATATATATATATTATTCGGATTGGGCTGCACGTCGCAACATATGTTATGTCGATCGGGCTGTACGCCGCACGATTTGTGTGGATACGTGGTACCTGTGGAGTGAGAGTGCTGAGTGAGAACATTGAATACTGATAATGGAGTCACGAGTGAGTGAGAGACCTTACTTATGAGTGGCATTGTACCTAAGAGGTTGTTACATTGTGAAATTCATTATTTTCTCACTCTTCTTTACACTGAGCCTTTTAATAAAGGAAAATTATTGTTTTATAAAAGTTTTGAACGGATAACTTGAATTTGTGAAGTATATGGTCGATGTGGACCTTGACTCGATTTATTTACCTTTGTTGCAACTTATTTTGTGAAATTATGATTTAAATGCTCGTCACTGCACTCAAGTCTTTAGTTATGGTTGTTACTTACTGAGTTGGCATACTCACGTTACTCCCTGCACCTTGTGTGCAGATTCAGGTACCGGGGCAGAGTGATAGTTGAGCTTAGCCATTTGGAGCATTGTTCGGAGATTGTGAGGTAGATACTCGGTGTCCGCGGCCTACTCTTTCTCCTTCCTACTCTGTCATTTTACTTTACTTCCCAGAATTGTTGCAGTGGAGAATTTGTGCTAGATTGTATCACTTCTTAGATGCTCATGACGGTTGACTCCACATGTTAGGGTTGTGTTTAGACATTCCGATCATTTTTATTGTTTGAAATGCTTAAAAGTGGAAATTATTATGAAACATAGGATAATTTATGTATTAAATGGGAACCTTATGATATTTTTAGTAAATTTGGCTAGCCTAGTACCACGATAGGAGCCATCATGACCAGTTTAGATTTGGGGTCGTGATAAGTTGGTATCAGAGCACTATGTTACATAGGACTCAACGGTCATGAGCAGGTTTAGTAGAGTCTTGCGGATCGGTACGGAGACGTCTATACTTATCTTCGAGAGGCTACAGAACCCTTAGGAAAATGTTACGTTCCTGAATTTTGGTCGTGCGAATCCATTTTATTCAGCCAAAGGCGTAACTCTTGAATTCCTTCCATGTATTCGAATGCGCACGTGAGCGCTTGGTATTAGCTATGCATCGACTACTTGTGACTTCCATGGATGAGATGTGATTTTAGCATGTTGATAATGGGCCAGCCTGAAGGACTTGAGGCCGGATTCTGTCTGTGGCTTGAGCATTGACATTTCATTGTGTGAGCACATGTGTTTGGAAACTTATATGTATGTTTGTGTCCTTATCGGTGTGGGGGTTTTGTGACTGGATGACTATGTGGCGAGTGTGATTCGATGTTGAGGCATGTTCAATTTTTTTGATTATGACAAAAGGATTGGCTGGAAATGTGGAAAGAACTATTGAGTGTTTGATTTCTGTCACGAGTTGGCATATGGCTTCGAGTTGTGAGTGTATTGGAAGACCTCTCATGTTGTTTAGTTGTGGAGTGAAGCGGATCTTTCTG
The DNA here is from genome assembly GCA_005239525.1 of Nicotiana knightiana. NCBI lineage: Eukaryota > Viridiplantae > Streptophyta > Magnoliopsida > Solanales > Solanaceae > Nicotiana > Nicotiana knightiana. The sequence continues at coordinate 70,683 of ML419469.1, forward strand.
TTGTGTTATGAGTTCCTGGCGATGTCTTTTGGGCTAGCAAATGCCCCAGTAACGTTCATGTATTTGATTAACAGTGTATTCCAGCGGTATTTATACTCATTCGTTATTGTATTAAATGATAGCATCCTGGCGTACTCACGTGGCTAGAAGGAGCGTACTCAGCATTTGAGGAGGGTATTATAGAAATTGATTGAGGAGAAGCTTTATGCAAAGTTTTCCAAGTGTGAATTTTTGGCTCAGTTCAGTAGCATCCTTAGGGAACGTGGTGTCCAGTGAGGGTATTCAGGTGGTCATACGAGTGTGGAGAGAGTTTCCAGAAGCTCAAGATTTCTTTGACCACAGCTCACGTATTAGATCTGCCATCAGCTTCGGGTTCTTATACCGCGTATTGTGATACCTCGAGGGTAGGTGTTGGTTGTGTTTAGATGTAGAAGGATAAAGTGACTGTGAAATAGCTATGAGTTTCAAAAGGGTATAGAGAGAGATCAATTTGAGGCTAAGCAGGAGGGGCTATTTCCCGCGGGGTGTCCTGAGGTTGTGTGATTCTTATGTTGTTTGAAGCAAGTTATCTTTTACCAGTAAATGAAATATGTTGTAATTTGAGTTTAGATTTCTTATGGAAGTTGACATGACTATTACAATGGTGAATCCGAGATTTGCTGATGACTTGAGTCGTTAGACGGGTCTTGTTATTATGAGCTTGTGAAGGATTTAGTAGAATCTCACTGCAGTACGGTGGCAGTGATAGCGTATGGGCATTGTGAGTTATTGTTTGTCTTGATCATTGGCTTTGAGCCAAGTGGGGGAGTCTTTTAATGATAAGTTGATTGCACGATTGTGTGTTGAATTGGTTTTAATTCGAGGTATATTGGTGGATCAGTTATGACGTGCAGAGGTGGAGTCTGGGAATGACTCGAGTAATGGAAGTTCTTCGATACAGGTTGTAATGTACTCTATGGGTAGGTGAGTGCTATTGAATGATTGAGTTGTAATTGTAAAAGGTGTTGTGGATGCAGTGTATGAATTTGCTTGTTGCTTCACGTGTGTGGATTACTTTCCTAGTATATTACTGTGCAAACGGGGTCAGGTCGTTCTGTCTTCTTGATCGGTGTAATCGATATTTGTGTAGAGTGGATGATTCTCGAGAATGGATTTGACAGATTCAAGGTTAAATATAGCAATTGGGAATCTTCAAGGTGTGTTATGGGCTAGAAATGAGATTTACGTTGGAGGGTGTACAGACTTGTGGCATTTCTACATTATCATGGATTCTACATATCAATATCAGGAAGGTGAAGGTAATGGCTTTAGATTCGCATGAAGTCTCTTCAGGGTAAGTATTTTGAATGTGATACTTTTAGGGATATTTGAGAGGGTATTCGACGGCTTATGAGCCTCAGACGGTATGGTTTTATGCTTGGGTCTCATGTGGCGAGTCTGGGTTGAGAATTGCGATATTATGGCTAGGAGAGGTACCAATTCGAAGGTAATCCAAAAATAACTTGGATTAATAGGATAGCTTGGTAGTAGGTCGGATCGGCAGGGTAAAAGGATACGATTAGTTCTTTGGGTGTTCATGAGGTAATGAGTTTTTACAGGTGTTTCTTAGCAATGCTCTTGGGTTTTGGTGACATGCATAGCTTGGTTGAGTTAGAAGGATTCAGTCCTGACGGTTTGGTGTTGTACAAATGGAATTCGGATAGTTCCTGATGATTTCTACTATGGTTAGAGAGGTGTAATTTTCGATGGGTGTGAGGAGCATGTAATGTATAGTTGTTTTCTTCTATAAGGAATCAAATGAGAAGTTCTTGGATAGTTGAGTACGTAGTTTCTTGTGACTTGGAAGGGATTATGAAGTTCTCATATTTATCATAGGATGGCATGGTGTATGCGGTATGTGGTGTAGAGACTAAGAATGCATGTGTGAGGTCTCGATTCAATTTTGGAAGGGAGGTGAAAATTCTTAGGCAGCATTGGCAGTTTCAGATGACTAGGTAGATGATATCACTATTGGGTGGCTTGATCAGGGTATACATTTCAGAAAGGGCAATGTGTGGAGTTAAGGGTGCTTCATTGGTATTGCGACGCTCTCTTGTTGGATCGACTGATGATATTCACGGTTTCTTGGTGACATAGAAGAATTATAGGGGTATCCCTCATGGGATGATTGAGTATAAGGGATGTGTTAGATATTCGAGCGGCAGAGTTGGTATCAGATATGGTAATTTGTGCGCTTTATGGGCTTTGCGACTGAGAGTTCTCATAAACAGGTAATTTTGTGGTAGTGAACTGTGAAGATGGGGCAAAGCTAGTCAGATGTTAATAAATGCCATGATTCAGTCATTGTGAACCTTCGGAGAGTTATCTATCTGTTGTGAGTGACCAGAGTTGATTTAGGGTTATTGGTAGGACAGTATGGGTATGTGTTCTACACCGGGTCGAAATTGTTGACTCCAAATTGCTATTGTTGAGGGATGTACCATTTGACTGTCGTTGAGTTTATTCGTGTTCTAGAGTGATCTATAGTTACCCTTCCGTGTTGCGGGGAATGGTGATTATTGGTTATATGCACATATGGTACAAATTTATTTGGGCTTTATTGCGGGAATTGAGTAAGGTAAGTAGTTGGGTATTGCGGGATTGAGGTGTATTGGTTATGTTCTTTCTAATTCGTGTGGCATGGTATCGTCCAATTTCCCCGTGGTTATGGCAATTCACTTTAAGTACTTGATGTCAAATTTCACATGGTTATTGATTTTGAGCAAGGTGGCTTGGAGTATGTCATGTGGACCATCATTTGAATTGGATCACGCTTTGTAGCGGCGTTAAGTAGAGGCCTTGGTGTTGGATTCGCGTGTTTTTGTTTTACGATGTGTACCAGGCTCTTGGCGTGGTGTTGTGATGGTAATTGTTGAGCATGGCGGGATGGTCCTCTCATGTGAATCTTTTATATAATTTGATTACATTGGGATGTTGCTATTGAGTGCACGAGTGGAACAGGTTATGGCTTTGAATTATTGATGTGTCATGTCATCAGAGTGGTCGTGTTGGATGAGAAGAGGTCATTGGACCAAGAACGAATACTGTCAGAATTGAATATTGCATAGTTGGAAGGATAAATATAGGGAGTCGGCTTAGAAATCTGCTATAATTCCTGTTTGGGAAGGGGGAGCTTCATGTCCGACTGATCAGACGAATGGTTGCTAGTTTCTACGTGTTTCTTTCATCATCGGAAGTATATGAAAGTGTTAGAACGAGGCATTTCTTGATAAGAGGTTATGTACCGGTATTGGGTTATTTTGAGCAGCTATTGTGATTAGAAGTTATTGCCACGAGTGTTTGAGTCATGCGGTATATTGAGTGATTGCATCTTGGGTTACGGGTATGGCTTGATATAGCGTGTTCTGACTTATTCAGTTTACAGTTGTGGAATTTTGACCTTGTAAATTATTTCTGAAGTGGAAATTTAGTTCTAAGGTTTATGGGTCAGGTTGGATTTCTAATGTTCAACGGTGTGGTGCTATCAGACATGTATGGGATATGGTGACGTAGGATCACCCTTGGTTATGTGCATAGTGCGGCTATGCGGCAGTTTGATGGTGTTGGAGGAAAACTCTTGGCACATTCGAGGACGCACGTATATTTAAGTGGGGGATGATGTAATGACCCGGCCGGTCGTTCCGAGAGTAATAGCCATGTTTCCCTCGTTTCTGCTTCGTTATATGTGGTTCAGCTTCATTATGTTGTGTTAGATTGGTTGGCTAGGGTTCGGAGCGATTTTTGGAGAGAAATGAGACACTTAGTCTCTTAACTTGGTTCAATAGTTGGAAAAATCAATCGAAAGTTGACTTATTGGTAAACGACCTCGGAATGTAGATTATATGGTTTGGATAGCTTCGTTAAGTGATTTGGGACTTAGGAGTGTGTTCGGAATGTGGTTTTGATGTCCGGTGTAGAATTAGGCTTGAATTAGCGAAGTTGAGTTTTTGGCAATTTTTGGTCGGCAGTGGAAAATTAGCTATCGGGGTCAGAATTGAATTATGGAAGTTGGAGCAGGTTCATAGTGTCATTTTGGACGTGAGTGCAAATTTTCAGGTCATTCGGACGTGTTTTGGTTGATTTCGGCATCATTGGCGAAATGTAGAAATCTCAAGTTCATAGGCTTGAATCTGATGTGAGCTTGGTGTTTTAGCGTTATTTTGGGTGTTTTGAAGGCTCGACTAAGTTTGAATAAGGTTATGGGACTTGTTTGTGTGTTTGGTTGGGGTCTCGAGGGGCTCGGGATGGTTTCAGATAGTCATCGGAAGGATTGAAGTTGGAAATTGCATATGAAGCTGCTGGTGCTGGTGTAACCGCACCTGCGGACAAGGGACCGCAGGTGCGGGCCCGCAGAAGCGGACAAGAGACAGCCAATGCGTATTTTGGGTGGACAGGAGGAAGACCGTAGATGCGGAGCTAGGGCCGCCGCAGGTGCAGAATTTGTATCGCAGGTGCGGAAAATTGGCTTTTAAGTTATTCTCGCAGGTGCGAACCTGGGTCCGCAGGTGCGAGAAAATGGTCGCAGGTGCGGAAATCTATGGGCAGAAAATATAAATAGGACCCTTAGCGGATTTTGGTCATTTTTCCTCCATTTTTGCACGGGTTTGAAGCTTTTGAAGGGTTTTTGAAGAGGTAAACCGTGAGTTCTTCGTGGAGGTAAGACATTTGGACTTAAAACTCGTTTATGTGTGATTTATAGGCTAATTAGTGGTTAAATTAGCGGGAAATTAGTACAAAAAAATTTGATAATTAGGGCTGGTAATTAGAGACTTTGAAATGGGAATTTGAGAGGGCCATTGGAGGTCCGCTTTTGATGTTCTTGGTATGTATAGACTCGTGGGAGGATGAGGATTCTTGTGATGTAAATTTTGTCGGATTCCGAGACGTGAGCTCGGGAGTCGAGTTTGGTCAATTTTGGGATTTGTGCCCAATTGTGATGATTTTCGAATGGGTTTCGTCTTCCTAGCATATTTTGATGTTATTAATCTGATTTTGATAGACTCGGAGCATTTGGGAGCCGATTCGAGGGGCAAAAGCATCGCGGAGTAGTTTTCGGGCCGGTTTGAGGTAATTAACGATTGTAAATCTAGACCCGAGGGTATGAAACCCCGGTATTTCACTTTGTTTTGGTAAATGAGGTGACGCACATTATAGGTGACGAGCGTGTGGGCGTGCACCGGTAGGGATTGTGACTTGGTCCATCCCGTGGCGACTATTATGCTGTGTATTTGATTTTCAAATCATAAGATGTCCTGTATTTTTTAGGTTTATATTATATTATGGGCAGTATGCTACATTTGGGGACTTGTGCTGATCTGTTTAGACGCCCAGGGGTATTTTTACACTATTCTCCCACTATTTTGATAGAAAATTTGTGAACTCGGTCATGTTTATTACTTTTTGTTGTTTCACTGTTATCACAATGTTTTAGAATAATGTGAGGCATTTGGGGATGAGTCATGTGATGTTGATATGAGTTGCACGAGTGGCTTGAGATGATGATTGAGCGAGAGCCGAGTTTGTGAGGATATTTATGGATCGGGGTGCACGCCACATCATATATAGATAATATATGGATCGGGCTGCACGTCGCAGCATATATACATATTGGATCGGGCTGCACGCCGTAGAAATATAGCGCTTGGGTTGTAGGAGCACCTCCAAGAGTCTGTACACCCCCAGTGAGCGCAGTCGACTATTATTTGGATCGGGTTGCACGCCGCAACATATATATACTATTATTTGGATCGGGCTGCACGTCGTAGAATATATACATATTGGATCGGGTTGCACGCTGCAGCATATGTTATGTGGATCGGGCTGAACGCCGCAGCGGTTTGTGTGGATACATGGTACCTGTGGAGTGAGATGCTGAGTGCGAGCATTGAATATTGATAATGAAGTCACGAGTGACTGAGAGGCCTTACTTATGAGTGGCACTGGACCTGAGAGGGTGTTACATTGTGATATTCATTATTTTCTCACTCTTCTTTACACTTAGGCTTTTAATAAAAGAAAATTACTGTTTTATAAAAGTTTTGAACGGATAACTGGAATTTGTGAAGTATATGGTCGATGTGGACCTTGTCCCGATTTATTTACCTTTGTTACCACTTATTTTGTGAAATTATGATTTAAATGCTCGTCACTGCACTTAAGTATTTAGTTATGGTTGTTACTTACTGAGTTGGCGTACTCACACTACTTCTTGCACCTTGTGTGCAGATTCAGGTACCGCGGCAGAGTGATAGTTGAGCTTACCCATTTGGAGCATTGTTCGGAGATTGTGAGGTAGTTGCTCAGCATCCGTGGCCTAATCTTTCTCCTTCCTACTCTGTCATTTTACTTTATTTCCCAGACTTGTTGCAGTAGAGAATTTTTATTAGACTGTATCACTTCTTAAATGCTCATGACGGTTGACTCCAGATGTTGGGGCCGTGTTTAGACATTCCGATCATTCTTATTGTTTGAAATGCTTAAAAGTGGAAATTATTATGAAACATAGGATAGTTTATGTATTAAATGGGAACCTTATGATATTTTTAGTAAATTTGGCTAGCCTAGTACCACGATATGCGCCATTACGACCAGTTTAGATTTGGGGTCGTGACAATTAGCCCTAAATCGCACATGTGTACGTGGTCAATCAAATAAAACAGAGTGAGTAGAGTATCCTTTTCACGAGAACTTGTAATTAATTATAGACTAAATCAAGCAAATTCTCATTTATCGAGTCAAGACAATTTCAAAGTGATTTTTGTATGATTAATTCTACCAACTAGTTGCGATTGAAAGAAGAACTAACTAACTTGCACACTAAGCACGAAAGGTTGAATTCAATGAGATATAATATTCCAGATGATGGGAAATAAGAAGCACAAGCAATGGGCACGATGAGGTAACAACAGAATAATATCCAAGTCAAACTTTCCAAACTATTTGAACCAAGAGAAGACAATAAATTGACACAAATGGTAATACGGGCAGTAAGTATATCAACCACCACAAATATAGCAAGATAAAATAATCAATCACACCAGACACCATGATTTATGTAGAAAACCTCTTTAACGTGAAGAGTAAAATCCACGGAACCAAAGGCCCTCGAAGCTCCACTAAATCAATCAATAATGGTTACAAAAGTTCTTTAAATTGGCCAAAAAACAAGTGCCAAACCAAGAGTAACAATACATAAAAAGATAGCACCAAAATAATTGAAGAAAGGAGAGAAATCACCCACAAAAACGAGCTACTTTTCACGCCTACAAAATCCAAGTTACGGGCCTCCGAACCCAATATCCACCATTGAACTACAAGAACCAGATGTTAAGAACTTTCAGTTCAAATTTGAGCATAGTCCAACAGTTAACAAGTTAGGAAACGCTAATTGAAGCGGACTGGCTGAGCAGAAATTTTCTGGAGCAAAAGTACACACTTTTCTCTCTCACAAAGCTTCAAAAACGGCTGCCTTCTTATGTTTTCTCTCTTGTTATATTTCTTACCTAAAATATGTGATATTTATATGTATTGATATTAGTAAGATATAGGAAAAAATTATCTAGGTCCATAACGTATTTTATTTATCCACATAGGAAGGGGAAAAGCCTAAAACCCCAATAATTCTCCCTCTCCCGAATATGTGGAGAAGACCGCGATCCCTGTGATCATGCAACACTCTTAAAAAATTTTAGGTTCTCCCCCATCATTCAAGAGTACATACTCCATGGGAGGATAACAAGATAAATGTACTTTCTCTTTAGAAGATCTTCTGAGAGAACTCTCTGGAGCATCAATAATAGTTGGTTACTGGTCAACTACATTATCTTGCACTGGAGCATCAACAACATCTTGCCAGTCATTCTGAACGTGGCCACCATCTTCATTATCAACTTGATTATCATCAGTTTGAAGATTTTCATCAGGTGGAATTGTCAAAGGAATTGGATCAACATCAACAAAGCTCTCACTGCTTTTACACCTTCTCAGCTTTGTCAAAATATTCAATTGTCTGGTATTCAAAGAATACAAAACCACGGCTTCTAACAAGTTTATTCTCAATGGATCGTAGAAACGATAGCCAAATTCATCTTGACCATAACCAATAAAGATACAATGCCTAGTTTTAACATCCAGTTTTGACCTCATCCTTTGGAACATGCATGAAGGTCTTGCACCCAATGACTCTCAAGTGATCATAAGAAACATTCTTACCAAACCAAACTCTGTCAGGGACATCACCATTCAAAGAAACAGTAGGAGATAAATTGATAATATAAGCAGCAGTATTAAATGCTTCTGCCCAAAAGGAGTCTGGCAGCTTAGCAACTGAAAACAAACATCTAAACCTCTCAACTAAAGTTCTATTCATCCTCTCTACTAAGCTATTCAACTGAGGAGTCTTTGGAGGAGTTTTATAATGTCGAATACCCAGTGATCTGCAATAATTGTCAAAAGGACCAATATACTCACCACCATATCTAAGCAAATGCATTTTAATTTCTTCCATGTTTGCCTCTCAACCAAGGCTTGAAAATCCTGAACATATCAAGTACTTAGTCTTTGGACTTCATAGAAAATACTCAAAATTTTCGAGAATGATCATCAATAAAGGTCACAAAGCAAAGTGCACCACCACGAGAGCTTACTTTAAAAGGACCACATAAATCAGGTAATTCCAGCAAATCAAGTTTTCTCGAAGGCGGATAACTCTGAAAAGAAACTCTTTTCTGTTTCCCGGCTAAGCAATGAACACATCTGTGGATTTTGCTTTCTTTATTACATAAATAAAATTCTTTTTAGCCAACCTATCAATCCCCTTCTCACTTATATGATTTAACCTTCTATGCCATAACTCTAATGAATCATTCTCCACCAAATTAACCGAGTCAATAGAAATGGAGTCATGCATTTTATACAAGTGAGATACCTTGATACCTCGAGCCACAACCATTGACCCTCTAGTAAGCTTCCACTAGCCATCACCAAGGATGTTATAATAACATTCTTCATCAAGTTTTCCCGTAGAGATTAGATTCAGATGGACATCTAGAGCATGCTTGACATTGTTAAGAACTAACACAGAGCCTTTGTTAGTTTTCAAACAAATAGTACCAATACCAAATACATCAACCTCACCATCATTCCCATTTTTAACTTTCCAAAGTTACCTAGAGTGTAGAAGAAAGTATCCCTTCTTTGGCGTGACATGAGAAGTGGAACCTGAATCCACAAACCAACTAGCCTCATCATGAAAAAAATTAATCGTATCTTCACCGTGGACAAAAAGAAAATCATCTTCAACAACAGTAGCAACACGATTTTTATTATCACTGTGTTTTTTTTGTTGTCTCATTTCTCTCTTTAGCTTGAAACAGAACTTCTTGATGTGTCCCTTCTTATTACAGTAATCATATGTAACATTAATGTACCTGGACATTGACTTGCTTCTACTTTTGCCTCTATCATTCTGACCTCTGAAATTACTTCTCCCCATGTCTTTAATAACCAAAAATATCAGAGTGTTAAGCTGATGGTGACGAAGCTTGAAATCTTTTCCTCATCTCTTCATTTAAGATACCACTCTTAGAATTTTCCATAGTTACAACACCATTGGGAGTGAAATTAGTCAAAGAAACCCGAAGATTCTTCCAAGAGTCGAGAAAAGTATTCAACATCCAAACTCCTTGTATTTCTTCATCAAAACTTACACCCATTCTAGACAACTGGTCTACGACACCCTAAAAATCATTGATATGATCAGAAATAGGACTGCCCTCTTTGTATCGGATATTCTTCAATTGTTTAAGCAGAAATAACTTATTATTGCCAGTCTTTGAAGCATACAGTGTCTCGAGATTTTTCCACAAAGTTCTAGTATGTGTCTCATTAACAATATGATTACGAACATTATCTTCAACCCCATTGTCTGATATAACTGCAAACCTGTAAGTGCTTAAATTCTAAATCCTCATCAGATGGAGTTTCAAGTTTGTTGGAAGCAAACACACGTAAATATATTTTCTTAACAAACAGAAGATTTTTCATCTTGCCTTTCCAAATGTAATATTTACAGCCATTCAAACAAATCATATTTATCATGTTTTTCTCCATCATTCAAATAGACAATCGACACAATCAAATATAACCATAAACTCTGATACCACCGTGTTGGGAAATAACAAGCACAAGCAATGTGCACAACGAGGTAACAACGGAATAATATCCAAGTCAAACTTTTCCAATCTATTCGAACCAGGAGAAGAAAATAAATTGGCACAAATGGTAATACGGGAAGCAGGTATATCAACCACCACAAATATAGCAAGGTAAAATAATCAAACACACAAGACACCAATATTACATGAAAAACCTCTTCAATGAATTGAGTAAAAATCACGGGACCAAAGGCCCTCAAAGATCCACTAAATCAATCAACAAGAGTTATAAAAGTTCTCTAAATTGGCCACAAAGTAAGTTTCAAACCAAGAGAAAGAATACATAAATGATAGCACCAAAACAATTGAAGAAAGGAGATAAATCACCCCAAAAATGAGCTATTGTTCACACCTCCAAAATCGAAGTAAAGGGATCCAAATTCAATCTCCACTAAAGAACTCCAAGAACCAGATGTTGTGAACTTCCAGTTCAAATTTGAGCACGATCCAACGGTTAATGAGTTCAAAAATGCTAATTAAAGCAGACTGCCTGAGCAGAAATTTTCTAGAGCAAAAGAACACACTTTTTCTCTCTCACAAGGCTTCAAAAACGGATGCCCCTTATGTTTTCTCTCTTGTTATGATTCTAACCTAAAATAGGTCATATTTATATGTCTTGATATTAGTAGGCTATAGGAAAAAGTAGTCTAAGTAGAAAAGGTATTTTATTTATCCACATAGAAAGGGAAAAAGCCCAAAATCCCAACATCAGGGTCATGGTTGGATAATAATCGTATTAAAATTTTCAATTAACTTGACTTATTAATTTATGTGGGTTATTAACTTACAAGGATAATAATACTCGTAAAAATTTGATAACTTCTACTCTCCTATTAAATTTATTTCGAACCCTATATTTTTATGAGATTAGAGATAAAAAGAACACATAAATTATTTTAATGCACAATTGGCTAAATACGGAAAATAGGTATATTTCTATATGTAATCACAAATCAATTCCCTAATAACTAGGTTCAATATTGTTCTCTATTCAATCCTATTGCAATTAAGAATTATCTCTTTCAAGTTCAACTCAAGATTCATATATAGTATTTCACTGTTAGCTAGGCAGTAAAATAACTAGGCTCGGGATATAAATAAACGACCCAATAAAATAAATTTAATCGTCAAACCAATATTCGAATATCAAAATTCATGTAAAAATCATAACCCCAGATTAATAAACAAGTTTAGCCACGCATAGTCATGGTAGTAATCACAAGTATTTCCCAGGAATACATAAAAACCAATAAATGTAGGGAAAAGGGAGGAACTCAAGATGAATTCTACGGTCTCTAAAATCCGTGATGGTTTTTCTATGCTTCTAAGTGAGTTAGATGACATAAAAGAGGAATTTTTCCTTTAGATATTACGTACAAAAATCGTGGACTAAAATTATCCTTTTCCTTTTTTCTGAGTCAACTTGAGGGGTTGATGCTAAGCTGGATGCTTCGCATCTTTTTCAGCTTGAAATTCCTAGCAGCGGATGCTGGGGTGGATGCTTCGTATCCAAGCTCTGTTCCTTCAACTCTGATGCGCCCAGGTGCGGATGTTAAGGTGGAGGCTTTCCTAAGACTTCACTACTAAAGCTGCTTCAATGGCATTGCAGCTAGGTTGCATGCAGCCTCTTTTCCTACTGTTGAAATATTTTTTCTTCATATTTTTGTTATTCAAACGTCCTAAATCATCACATGTAATTTAATTAATCAAAAAAATTAATAATTAGTATATGTTGGACATTTTCAACATCAAATAACACCAAAAAATGATGAAAGCATAGGTAAAGTAACATTGAAATATACAAAAGTATACCCAACATCACGTGACATGCACGTGATGAATTAATGAAATCCCTCCACGTTTGATTAGTTATTTTGATTTGGAGCTCACGAAGAATAACAATATTCTCTGAGCATATTCCTTACTGGGTCCCATACGATACAAGAATCGTCGATGAGTTAACATAATGGTAAAAGGAAATAAATGATAGCTTTACGCGCACATGTAACTCGTTGTGAAAACGACTCAACATTATGACAAAGAAACCTTGTAATAGTAATAATAGACAAAGTTTCCAAATAAATTAAAAACACGTTGCAGTCAAAAACAATATAGAACTTTGTTTAAAATTTTAATTTTCAGAAGGTTTGGTGCAACTCCATTGAGAAGGTATGGTAGTTGCAGTTTGAATTTATTTTGTTCATCTTATTTATTGACTTTCCTGCAATGAAACTGTTTCCATGAATTCAATTATCAGATTATCAATGAAACTTATTTATCTAATGGTACAACTAATTAGGTGATTTAGTAAAATAATTCCTTGCAGAGGATTCAACCTTTGTAATTTTCCTAAATATTGTGTGAGTATTTTCATTTAATGCAAAACTCGTCCATTTTGATGGCAAACATATTATTAGCAGAGTTTACATAAATGAGATGAAGTTAATTTATTGCCTACCAAATGAAATACTTTAAAAGAAGTAGGTAGGTTAATCTTGACAATTTTAGGGAAGTAAGACATTTTAAACAAATTTAAACAAGAAAAATGTGGATATTGTCACGTCACTTTTAGTATTACGTGAACATAATCCGTTTATATGTTTTATTGTCATAAAAAATCTATATGTATAAATGTTTTTCTGACCCAACAGTCATAGAAATGAATCCTACGAGAACTTAGTATGGAACACTTTATATTTATTTATAAGTTAAATGTATATTCTCTAATTTACTGCGGTCTGCGGCCATTCCTTTGTTTTTTTCTCTCTTTTGTTTTGTTTCTTAGTCATTATTGTGAAGCATAACAAACCATTTGCTTCTTCAGAAAACATAGATCCCTTCTTCCTTTATGAATCTCTTCTTTGGTCATTGATCCTGTAAAATCATTCGTATTGTCAAATACACAACTTGGCGTAGATTATATAGTATATTTTAGCTCACGAATTGTCTCTGTCTGTCCCATTTGGATTGACTTACAAACTATTTCCAGCGTCAAAAATTATAAGATATGTAATTGACATATGATCTAAGTAGTTCAAGTATTTCTTTGATAGAAACTAGGGTCCACCAAGCAGTATAGAGAATCAGGTTCTCTATTAGTTTCCACAGTTAACAAGCAGTAAGTATAGAACACGCGATATTTACGTGAAAAACTCTCCGCTCAAGCGATTAAAAAATCATGACCTACCCCAATAGAATTTCAACTCCACTAAGCTGAGCAAACTTTAGATTATAATCTATTGCAATCTAAGAATTAAATTATCAATCATTCACCCCTTACAATAACTCTATTTTAAGCTCTTTGCAATAACTATATTACAAAGCAACACTCTTAACTAATATTAGGCAAACAACCAAAACAATAATACAAAATAATATCCTACAGAATACTTCTAGAAAGTCGTGTAGGTATACTAGTAAAGAACAAAATCCAAAAACTCAACAAACTTAAGGACTCAAGACATCTTCAGCATTGGGATCTAGTCCTTGGATTGTAGCAGATGTGTTCTTGAGTGCACCTGGAGGAAACAGTGGCGGCTAGCAATTGAGATGATAAGTTTTTCAGATTGTCAAGTGTTAAGCCAAACCCCGTATCATGTTCTATATATATATGAGAGAGAGAGAGAGAGCATGTGGTAATAGATAGAGACAATACACCTTTTGGTTTGACCTCTAGCAGCAGCGGTTGTGCCGCTACATTGTTGCTAGTCGCTACAGTAAGACAGTTTTTACAGCTGTAGAGTTGATTGTACGATAGCTGGGGAACTAATCATATTTGTTCCCTTATTTGTTTCCCTATTTGGTTTCTCGAGAATGTTTGGCCAGACAATGAAGCATATCACAACAGGCGCAAAGGAACTGATTGCATCAGGTTCCTATCTGGTTCCTCAATAATGTTTGACAAATCATCAAAATTATAATAGCATAACTTATCATTTTTCTCATTTATTATGATGACAACCCTAGAATCATTATTCCCCCTGAGAACCAGATTCCCAGCTTGTTTCCCTTACGAATCGGGCGCCTTCCCTCTGAGAACCAGATTCTAGAATTGATTGAACCCCCCTCAATTATCTTCCCCTTTTTGGCATCATTGAAATAAATGACAGAATTAGCACAACAAAAAATAAGTCCAACAACATTAACTCATGCCACTTTTGTGCACACAACATAGTCAAAAATAGAACACAAGAGATTGATGTTGCACAAAATAGATAGTAATTGCTCATTAAAAATAGGGAGAAAAATTGAGCAACATATGTACCAATCAACGCAAATATTATAAATTTAACCATCTAACATGCCATAGTCATTAATTAACAACACCAAAAAGAGGACATGATATGGATAGGACTGGCAAAAGGTGTTAAAATGGAAAGCACTGGGCAGGAGACACAAGAGATTAAGGAGCAACAAAACACCTTGAGGAGTTTGTCCACTCTTTCATTTGCAGATCTTTGATTAGTGATTATCAGCTCTTTAAGGTCCTCGACATGTTTTCTCAACTGTAAATTCTAATCCCTCATTTCCCTTGTCAGAGTGTATTTCCTTTATATAATTAGCTTTTTCAAAGCAGAGGAAGCAGTTCCCTCCACTGTTCTCCGCCCATTTATGGGCATTTCAAGAATTTCAGCAAGTGTATCCTCATCCATGACAAAATCCTTCCCATTAACAATCAAGCACAATGCCGCCTCATCCAGAACAAACAATCCAACATAAAAACTTATCACTTCATCTTCATACACCTTTGGACTTTGAGGTGCAAAAAGATGGCTCCATTTTCAGAACTCCAAAATTTCCACTAGTTCTTTCGTCCTTGCTTGTTCAATAATCTCAGGGTCAAAAACTCGACCCCGCAGCACTTTTTGAGTTTTGAGATTGGCTTTTCTCTCCAACTCTGGCAGCTCTACTCTTGCCCTTTTGGAGGAACCAGGTTCCTCGCTTGTACTCTTCCTCTTTCTATGAGGTTTCTTCTCTTCTTTTTCTTTCTCCATTTCTTTTTCCTTTTCCACTTCATCATCATCTTCACTCAAAAATTCTTTCTCAAAGACTGGACTCTTTCCCTTATGATAAGTGAAGATTTTGACTACTTATTAGCACTTTTTTCTTTCATTTTAGTCCAAAAGCATTTAATTATGTTCCCGAAAAATGATGAAATATGCTTAATTGCAGGAATAGTGAAAAAAGAGCCCCAAAGATGAAATCCAACTCAAGAAGGAGTGATATGAACTCAAGAACAAAAACAGGAACAGAACTCAAAAGTACCGACCGCAGATTGTGAAGGAAATCTCATCAAAGACAAGTGCAAAGTGTGGTCCGCACATGAAATGTGCGGCCACAGAACCTGGGAAAGATCAAAACTTCAGAGAACCTGCATTCAAGTTCAACAGAAGTGCGGACCGCACAATTATTGTGCAGCTGCAGAAGATCAACTACGCGGCCGCAGTCATATTTGTGCAGTCCGCGGAAGAGAAATGTGCGGCCTCACTCATAAATGTACGGACCGAAGAAAGAGAGAAGTGCGACCGCAGTTCAGAATTATGCGGCCGCAGGTTTTCATACCTGTCAGGCTGAAGCAAAGTGCGGGCTGCATGTGGAATTATGCGGCCGTTGAACCTCCAAAAGGGCATTTTTGTCCGAAAATTCTAGCATTAAAATAAATAGAAGAGTTCCAATTTATTAGGTTAACTTTAGAAATCAGAAGCCATTCTAGACGTTTTACTTTGCTCCTTTTAGTAGTTTTTGCTATTTTGATTTTTTTGAGTATTATTTTCATCATCTTAATTATTAATATGGGTTTAATTATCACTTCTTCTTTTTCTTCTAATTTAATCATGAGTAGCTATATTTTTACTAGGGTTGTGACCCAACCCTAATTGTGTAAACTTAATAGGTGTTTCATTTATTGCTTGTGTATGGTTGAGTGTTGATTATCTAGCCTTGTTCTTGCTTTTATTTAAAGAATTAATGGTTGCAAACATTATTTCATGCCTATTTGACTTGGTCTCTACTTGAGAAAGAGAGACTTAGTCTAGAAAAACTTGGCTAGCAATAAATTGGGTCAATCGAGAGATTCATAAGCCCAATTAAAGGGTTGAACCTAGAGATAGTATAACCCAACTTGAGCTTATTATCAGCTGCATTGTTTCAATACCCATTTGGACTTGAGAAAGCCAAATTGGGCAAAATCACTCTCTGAACGAGAGGTATTGAGTGGGCACTTGAGTGTTGATATCTATAATACACCCCGACCAATAAAACAAGCTTTAAAGTTCACAACCCATTAAGTGAACACCTAGGTGAAGATCATAGCCCTAGGCCTTTGTATCATCTGAAAAACAACCAAAATAATTTCTTAATTTCATTCTTTAAATTGCAATCGTAGTTTAATCTAGATTTTCAAACAAAACCCAATATTTCAGAAGTGTAAATTAAGATATACAAACTCCCGCGCTAAGATATATACTACTAGCACCCATTCACGTAGCTCCCAGTGGTATTCAACCCCGACTCTGTTGGGTATTATTATTACCGTTTTCATATCCTCAATAGAGGAGTGAAATTGGACAAGATCAATTTTGGGAGTTGTTACCGGGGAGCTAAAAGACGGTGTTAGCTATATATTTAGGTGTGTTTTTGGAATATCTTCTTATCCTTCCTTGTTACTAACGTGTGAGTATTGTAGGTGCAATCATGGCAAACAATTAGCTTGGAAACATAGCCGTGGGGGATGTGGACGTTGATGATGATGCAATGAATGAGGTCCCTCTTGAACCTCAAGCCAATAGACGAGGCCGACCGCCTCAAGAAAATGTTCCCGTTCCACCCCCACCTCCACCACGAGCGCCTCCACACCGGGTGTTGCTGAATGAAGGGTATGCAAGTGCTATAGTACCATGCCCTATTAGGCCAGGAAACTTTTAAATAACCATTGTGATGCTCACTTTGCTCGATCAACAAATTTTCTTCACCGGTGCACCGGGTCAAAATGTATATAAACATTTGAAGGGTTTGTCGCCCCCCCCCCCTTCTTTTCTCCCCCCTTAGGGGCGGTCAGGGTATTCGACATTATTGAGATAACTCGTTTTCTTTTGGGAAAGGGATAAGGAATTGAAGAGTTGCCACCTAACAATTTTGAGGTGCGTTAGGGAACCTATTAAGGGTCACAATAACACTAATTGAATAACCAGAGACTGGGTAAGGGCTTGAAATTACTTCAAAGGGAAGGTGTTAGGCACCCCTTAAAGTCCACAACTGTGGTTCCCGGCCAAACAAGCTTTATGAATTTTAAAAACAGGTAGCACATATAGGTAAACAAATAAAGATTTTGGGAAGATTCGCAGTCTAAGCACACATATGTGCTAAAGTTTTAAAAGATTTAAAGTCTAAAAAATAAATATACAAGGATTGAAAGAGTTATGATCTAAACACGCATATGTAAGGATGGGGAGGGGGGTCCTAGGTCGTTTATTCTATAGGATCACATCGGTACAATGCCCGGTAATCACTCCTCAGAAGAGGGGCTACACGTTGCATTAACGCACCGGTCATCATATCCATATTTACCCTTCCCCACCCCTTAGCGATTATTAAAGCGAGTGTTGTTTAACAATCTCTATGCGTGCTGTTACCCGTCCCTTCTTAATGGCCCTGAAGGGATTTAGGACCTCTATCTATATGAAGTTCTAGACATACCCCTAAGGTTGAAAGGAGAAAATACTAGGCGACATGCAATAACAGATAGGATTTGAACAGATAAAATAGGAAAAAAGCAGTTAAGAGGCTCAGATTTACCTCCCCAGATTATGCACATAAGCAACACGTCTCAAACACAAACAAGGGCAATATCATTAAGCAGGATCCTAAAACATGATGTTAAAATGAAAATTAGAACACAGAAGATATGCAGCTTCAATTTTATAAACACAGAAGCGGGACCTAATCAGTTTGCCTATTGAGTTTAAAACCTGTTAACCGTTAGACAGTAAACACAAAGCAATAGTCTTCTAGTTTTTTAAAGAGATTAATTACCTAAGGCTTTCCTAGGAGTGGGATTGTGCATAATGATTACCAGAATTGCTAAAAAACAGTTCAGAAGTTGTTTTACCTAAAAGCATGTTGTTCTAAGTGTTCCAAAATACAGGGATTATCACAAGTTTATTTAAAACAGGATGATCAAATATGAGACTGTCTTATGTCTTTTTTCATGCATCAGTAGTTTAACTAAGTGTGACTGGGCGAGATCCTAAAGCATGATATCTACTAAGCACACAGAGACGCAGAATGGTTGTAGAATTCCTAAAGCATGATTTCTAAATGCACAGGAAGTTATAGCATAATTTCAGGATGTGAAGGAGTAACATTTTTTCATGTTGATGCTCTTATTTAGCCCTGAAGCAGGATTTCTAAGTGATAAATAGGGTCAAATGAGATGCTGAAGCAGTAAACCTAAAACATGATATCTAATGCATGACATGCTTAGAATGTATTGGTCCTAAACATGGATTCTAAATGAACATATAGGAAATGTAAACCTAAGGCATGGTTTTTACCCCTTGATATTGATAAAATATATATGTTGCCCTCTCATTTTCACTAGCCATCCCCAATATCTGTTTAGAAGTTATTATTACAGACCAACTGAGTAAATTACATAAATAGATAAAGGAAAAGAAGAAGTTAAACTATAGGGAGCCTGAAAAATAGGCCCAGATTCCCAGAACCTCAAGTGCTCAAATGTTTCATAGCCTTTCTCATATTCGGGTGTGTCAGAGTTCCTTAAGGACCTCAAGGGATCCCGGAAGTGCTCACACCCATATTTCATAACCATAATTGAGTAAGTGCAGTGTGGAAGGGCCATCCCCAGTGCACCAGAGTTCAGAGGGATCTCATAGGAATCCCAAGGCAGTCATACACTGGAGGGGCAGAACCTAAGGACCTAAGAATAGAGTGAGAGTGCTTGACATAGTTTTGAAAAGGTTTTAATAGGAAAGGCACCGTTTATAAAAATACTTAGTTGAAACAATTTTATAAAATAGGAGAGTTGTTTAGTAAAAAACAGTTTGTCGACAAGAGTAGGACAATTAACAAACAGTAGACTAATCACAGCACAAACAGATTCAGCACATTCAAATCACAATCCTTCATACAGAGGTGATGGGAATTGGGGACACATAGAGCACATAGTATACAGGATCATAGGGGGTTTATGGGGATTAGGGGATAGCTAACGGTATCAACAAAGCATGAATTTCAGAATCAACATGTCACACCCCTTTTTAATTTTTGTTTTGTTTTTTATTTCTTAAAAAAAAATTAAAACTCACTAAACCCTATTAAAAAGAATAAAAAGGTTTTGTAAAGTTCAAAAGAGTTTTTCAATTTTGAAAGTGACAAAATTCGTGTTCAAAAGGATTAACTCAGAGTCGCCACCTGACTTTGGTTTCGGTGTGTCAGGTCACCGTTTTTAAAAAAAAAAATTCCTTTTAAAAACACCTTGGACTCCAAAACTAAGTCTGCACAAGAGATTCGGGTAAGGTGGTTCATTTGACTCGGGAAGAAGGTGTTAGACATTCCCCGAGTCCCGTATCTAGTATGGTTGCGTACGTGATCAAGTTGGCTTTGAAGAATACTCAGATTGAGGTGGTAAGACAAAGAGAAAATAAACAATCAAAAGAGGCTCGAGGTCGTCCCCACATAATAGAAGAAAAATAAAAAATAAGAATCCTATTCTATGCTTCCTCAAATAGTTCCTTCTTTGGACTCCATTTACATTCAATTTGGGGCATACCCCGGATAAATATATATTTACAAATCCTTCGGGGCATTCCCCGGATAAATTTAACTAAAGGGTGACCTCTAGCCTCAAAAGAAAGCTAAAATACGAACATCCTAGAAGGTTTGCTTACCCAAATGAGGTCGGCCTAAAACATGCTCCTAACAATCAAAGCAATAAAACGAAACTAAACAAAATATTATGTTCTAATATCTCTTTCAAATTAAGTGCCCAACCCTCAATATCACAAATAAATAAAATTTAACACATGCTAACACCACCAAAGATCAATACATCAATAAATTAAAGGCAAAAGGCACTTCAAGATGTAATAGAATATAGCAACAAAGTGAAAGGTTTAGAATGGACCTCAAGAAATTACAGTAGCATAACAGGAGCCGGAATCTAAATTCGACGGACGAAACCTCATCAAACAAGAACTCGTATAAGTTTTCAATTGATGAAATTTTCCACCATCACACGAGCAAATGAACCAAATGCTACCACTAGAACTTAAATACGATAGAAACTCGGACGAAACCACCACCCAACTCCGAACAGCCTACACCTCAATCGGTTTCAAACCCAATTCCAACACTTAAATAAAAATCCATTTTTAAGACTAAAAAATCTGAAAATTAAAATTGAACAAATATTTTTATATACTTTTTTTCTTAAAATTGAACAAATCTGACCATTTTCTTTTCCTTTTTTTTGTTGTTCTCGTATGTGTGTGTGGCGAGGTGGCGGTAGAGGGGGAGGTGGGACGGCTATTTTTTTGTGCGTGTGTGTAAAGATGAGAGAAAGATTACAGGTGAGAGATGAAATCAAGGGTGGCTGGATTTGGCCGAACTCAGGAGAGCCATGGACGCCGGCGAAGAGGTGGAGAAAGAGATCAGATGGAGAGGGGACGGGTAAAGACTACTGGTTTTGTAGTGGAGACGGGGTTGGTGGCTGGTGGAGCTGTTGAGTGAGAGGTCTTGATTTTCCGACGGATTTCTGTTAAGGAATGGGTAGTGGGTGGCTGTTGCTTAGGAGTGAAGGGAAGAGTTAGGGTGTGTAGTTGATCTCTCCGGCGGCGGCGCGGCGGCAGTGATGGGTGAAGGTGGTTGTTGTGGCCGTTAGAGGAGGATGAACGACTACTTTTATGGTGTTTTCTTGGGTGTAGGTTTTCTTAGGGTTTTCTAGGGTTTTTAGTGTGTCTTCTTGGGTGTGAAGGTGTGTGAAAGATTAGGAAGAAGGAGGTAATATTAGGGTAAAGTATTGGGCCATCGGATTGGGCCTTAATTTTATAATTTTTGTAATTCTGATTAAGAAATATATTAATTTCACTCCTAAGTAATATCATAAAAAATGTAAAATCAATCTTAATTAATTAAAACAACTATATTATGAGATGAAACAATTTTTTGGTATTTTCAAAGATTATACTAAAATGAAAAAGGGATTGAAAAAAATAATATCTTTTTTTTTAAAATACCTAAAACCTACATTAAATAGAGATATATGAAATTATTTTTGTATATTTCAATTTTGTGATAAAATAAAGTAAAAGAGTCAAAACAAATTAAAATAACGATATTAGACCTAAACTAAATTGTTGTACGCTAAAATGTGTAAAATCTCTAGGAGGGTCAAAAAATACATGTCTACAGCTTCCCTTCTTTGACTGGAAACACGAAGAGTTTTTAGACAAAGAATGACTAGACAGGTTTTTTGACCCGACCCTTATTTAGAGAGACCAAAAACTTAAAGAAAGGAGAATGTGGCTGAGCCCTAGTATCTGAGCTGCCTACATATCCTTGGCTATAAAGGAACCAGGTCACGTGTAGTTCAGAAGTAGGAACAGTGATGGAGTATACCGAGGTGGAGAGCCGATTGAGTGTCGTCGAGGTTTCGGTCCGCGGTCCCTGCCATTATATCAAAGATAAAGGAAAAATTATAGCAAAATAAATAAAAATACAAGATCCTATCTACTTCTTATTTTGAATATTCCTTGAATCTCCACTTGATCCCTCAACACGAAAATAAAAATTCACCCCGTTCTTCAGGTGGGCATCCTGCTGACTTGAATTTCAAGAAAACTGGAAGTTGACCCTATTCTTCAGGCGGGCACCCTGCTTCCTGCACTTGAAATAAACTTGAACTTGGAGTAGACTTGGGCTCGTACACCTTGTCCTTCAGGCGGCTCGTGCTACTTCTGATTTGACTTAAAGACTGGAGGTTGACCCTATTCTTCAGGCGGGTTCCTGCTCCTTCTGACTTAAACTTGAAACTGAAACTTGACCCTGTTCTTCAGGTGGGATTCTCCTGATGCTTCTTGAACATGGAAAATTGAAAGTTGACCCTGTTCTTCAGGTGGGCTCCTGATGCCTCTCTGACTTGAAATTGTAAAGTTAACCTTGTTCTACAGGCGGGCTCCTGATGCCTCTTGAATTTTGAAAATTGAAAGTAACTCTAAAATGAATTCCCTCATTCTCCAGGTGTGTGCCTGCTACTGACTTGAAAATTGGAATAACTCTGAAATTAATTCCCTTTTTTCCAAGAGGTTGCATGTCACTGACTTAAAACTTGAAATGAATTCCCTGGTTCTCCAACTGGGCGTATGCCAATGACTTGAAACTTGAAATAAATTCCCTCATTCTCTAGGTAGGCGCCTGCTGCTGACTTGAAATTTGCACTAACTCTGAAAAGAATTCCCTCGTTCTCCAGGTGGGCGCCTGCTACTGACTTGAAGCTTGAAATAATTCTGTAAAGAATTCCCTCGTTCTCCAGGGGGGCGCCTATGAATGACTTGAAACTTGAAATGAATTCCCTCGTTCTTCAGGTGGGCGCCTACCATCAAAATAACAAAACAAACAAACTTTTATGCCCCATTTTGCACTTGGGAGATTTGCGAGTTGTTAGAAAAATTGTAGACCACTTGTGCAATGATAAGAATAAACTAAAGACTCGACTAGGATATGCGTCTCCTTTGACTATCAAGTGCGTCAGCTAAGAGTAAAACATGAAAGACCCAAACTAGGAAGTGTGTCTGCTAGGGGAAACTTCAATGACTTAAACTATGAAGTGTGTCTCCTATTAATGAACTTAAATGACCCAAAACTAGGAAGTGCGTCTCCTAGGGATAAAATCTCAATTTAAGAAGTGCGTCTCCTAAAACAAAAGTTGAAAGACCCAGACTAGGAAGTGTGTCTTCTAGGGGGTGAAACTTCAATGACTCAAACTAGGAAGTGTGTCTCCTATGAATGAACTTAAATGACCCAAAACTAGGAAGTGCGTCTCCTAGGGGTAAAATCTCAATTTAGGAAGTGCGTCTCCTAAACAAAATCTGAAAGAACCAGACTTGGAAATGCGTCTCCTAGGGGGTGAACTTCAATGACTCAAACTAGGAAGTGCGTCTCCTAGGAATGAACTTAAATGACCCAAAACTAGGAAGTGTGTCTCCTAGGGGTAAATTTAGGAAGTGCATCTCCTAGGGGTGAAACTTAAATGACCAAAAACTAGGAAGTGCGTCTCCTAGGAATGAACTTAAATGACTCAAACCAGGAAGTGAGTATCCTAGGAACGAACTTAAATGACCCAAACTAGGAAGTGAGTCTCTTAGGGGTAAATGCTCAATTTAGGAAGTGCGTCTCCTAAACTGTGTAATCTGAAAGACCCCCACTAGGAAGTGTGTCTCCTAAAGGATAAAACTTCGATGACTCCAACTAGGACATGCGTCTCCTAAGGATGAACTTAAATTGAACCAAAAGCTAGGAAGTGCGCCTCCTAAGGGTGAAATTTCAATTTAGGAAGTGCATCTCCTAAACAAAAATATATTTGAAAGACCCAGACTAGGAAGTGCATCTCCTAGGGGTGATGTGTGATCTTCTCAGTAACCTTTGTAAAAGCAGAATTGGCACATTACACCTGAAGAATTCAAGCTTTGATGTGAACATAACCTTCATCCCTGTTTCAGACAAAGAAAAACTTGTGAGTTTAAACATGGTGGTTAGCTTGTGGCCTTGACCTTGAGGGCTTGTGCTCCTTCACTTTCCATGATAACTTTGATATCCACTTGGAAGACCTTGCTTGTTATTGGTTAACCACTTTATCTGTCAACCCTTATCAATGAAAACACCTCTCATCAGCTCAAGCCCAATACCTTATACCCGATGTATTGCTCATGAATTGACATTTACCGAACCTTTACATTTAACATGAATCCCAAAGCACGTCGATCATTATCAAATCAATGGGAATATTGTTCTTTCCTGAATTATGTCGCTTTGATGTGCTAGCCAGATGCCGATCTGTGCAATTGGAAAGCTGGTAGCAAACTTTGAAGTCATTTCTCACTTGTTCTGACCGAATGGACTCAAAAAGATGAGTTGAACAAAGCAAGAGGAACGGAGTAGAGGACAATGGAAATAGATTATATCAAACAAGAAAATTACCAAATAGAAACTTATCACATATGGACATCAGCTCTAATGACTATGACATGCATTTTTGGATTGAGCAGCCTAATTTGTCAAGCAAGTCTAATGTTCTACTCTTGTTATACCTCTTTTCCATGAAACTGGGCTTCAATGCTCCGATCATTCTATCTGATTCACGATCCTTATTCGACTTGTAGTGCCCGAAGGGTTTTCACCATCAAGCCTCTCTTATTTGCTCTTTCTCTCAACTCACCATCGCCTCATGGTGCTCCTAAGAATTTTTACCAATAAAACTCTCTCATTTTATCATTTTATCTCTTTTTGCTGAGAACAAGGTATTACCTATGATTCAAGAAAATCACACTTTCACCACAAACTTGCTTTGGCATCTTCAAAGATTGGTCGGAAGGTCTTTCTTTGGACCGTAATGTAGGCTTTTGGATAGGGTTGGAAAGAAAGGGTGGCATGAAGGCTCAAAATAATTTATGATGAAAGAATTCAAAATTATAACTTTTGGAATCAAATCTTTTGGCCAAAATTAAAACTTCTGCCCCAGTTTCTTGGTCTGGGGAATCCTTTTTTTTTTTTTTTGATTTTTTTGATTTTTTGGATTTTTGTTTTAATGGGACCGAACCTTAGAGTAAGGCTGCCTACGTATCCTTAACAGGAATCAGGTCGAACGTAGTTCCAACCTGGCCTGACTTTTTTCATCTTTCTTTCTTTTTCTCTTTTTTCATTTTTCATTTTCTATTTTTTTTCTTCTTTTTTTTCTTTTGTCTTTTTTTCTTTTCCTTTCTTTTTCTTCTTTTTTTTTGTCCTTTCTTTTCTTATTTTTTTCTCTTTTTCTTTTCCTTTTCTAGTTCCTAACTCTACTTATGATTCCAAAAGAGGGGTATGAAACAAAATAAATTAAGGATCAAAATGGGTAGCAAAAGATAAAAGTGTTGGGGTAGCAGAATAAAATGCCTTCGTCATACCAAACTTTCAAAATGCCAAGTACAAACATGCAATTGAAAATAAGCAAAAGAAATCATACATAGTATCTATTGATGGCATCAATACAAACAAAAAGTGTCACCAGGCAATACCTTTGTCCCAATGAATGACCCTTGCCAGTCGAAGCAGATTTGACTCAACCTTATCTCGATGTGAAAGAATACATTTCAGCACTGACTGATCTACCTCAAATTGCTTGAGAGACATTTTCTTGTTGTATGCTCACATCAACTTCTCGATTTCCCCGACCAGCTGCCTCAGTTCCACTCAATTCAAGCTTCAAGCTATCTCAGAATGCGTGAATCTTTATTTTTTCCTCAAATGCATCATTTTATCATATTCAAAATTATTTCATTGCTTCATGATTAAACTAACATTCAAGACCAGGCTGAGAATTATGTGTGCATGTCATGTCACTAGAGTCAGCATGAAAATAACTATAAAAGGAAAAGTAACCTAAACAAAAACTTATTAGAACTAACAGAAAATAGGAGATTGCATTAGAAAGACGGTGAAAAGGGTTTGAACAAAACAATTAAAATGGACGTGGGTTACAACCCTGGAACAATCCTAGATAACACTAGACGAGTTACTACAGTAAAACAAACTAGGAAAAATAGTAAGAACAAGGGTTTGAACCACAAGACCATATCCAGATTACAACCCTGAAATAATCCGGACGACAGAAACGTGAACTACCAAAACTCCTTCTTGGCTACCCAAGAAAGGAGTGTCTTTCCAATCACAAAGCTCGACATCTTAGCCACTGAGTTCCGCATCAAAAATGATGGGATCTTCACTAACTTCAATCACATTGTCTTCACCAGGTGGCTCATTGACTCCTTCGACCAACCTTTCATCATTGCAAACCATCCCAACAATTGGTACATTGTCAAGTACCTGTAGAGGATTATGTGTGACACTTGGGGTATTACTGCCTTGGACCATAATTATCCCTTCTTGAATCATTCTTTCTATTTCCCTTTTCAAAGAACGACAATCTTCAATGCTATGCCCTTGGACATTAGAGAGGTACATGCACCGTATAGTAGGATCAAAACCTTTTGCATATGGGTCCGGAGTATAGCCAAGGAGAGGCTCAATCAGGCCAGAATGTTTCAACTTTTCAAACAAGCTTGTGTAGGATTCTCCAATTGGCGTGAAACTATTTTGTTGCCTTTGTTCTGCTCTATGCACATATTTTCTATGGTTATTGGGTTCTTGGAAATGTTGTGAAGGTGAACGAGTATTTTGCGGTGTTGGTGCTCGCCAGAAAGGGTGACCCAGTGGTTGAACAAATAACTGGACACTGTACGGAGGATAATGTTGAGGAGGATTATGTGGAGCTCGGGGATAGGTTTGGAGTTGAGGTTGAGGCTGTGTATATTGGTGAGGTGGACCCACGGGGCCATGTCATGATCCTGAGACAACCATGGCAACATCATCATGTTCCTTTTGACCCAGCAAGTTTCCCGTGTCGTTCTGAGTTGCTTTTGTTGTGGCTTTTAAAGTAGAATAGCTCATGATCTTGCTCGACTTCAGCCCATCTTCTACCATTTCTCCCATTTTTACCACATTACTGAAAGGCTTACCAATGGCAGAGATCAAATGGCCATAGTACGTGGGCTCCAGAGCTTGAAGAAAGTATTTAACCATCTCATCTTCTTCAATCGGAGGATTGACTCGTGCAGCTTGCTCCCTCCAACGGACCCCATATTCTCTAAAGCCCTTATTAGGCCTCTTTTCCACCTTGGTCAGAGATAAGCGGTCTGGGATAATGTCTATATTATAATGAAAATGCTGAGCAAAAGCCTGAGCCATATCATCCCATGTATACCACCTGTTGGCGTCCTGGAGGGTGTACCATTCTAAAGCTGCTCCACTCAGACTTTGGCTGAAGTATGCCATCAACAATTCGTTTTTTCCCCCGCCGCCTCTCATTTTACTACAGTAATCTCTCAGATGAGCTACAGGATCCCCGTGTCCGTCATACAAGTCAAACTTGGGCATCTTGAACCTGGCAGGCATTTGGACATCACGGAACAAACACAAATCCTTATAGGCTACGCTCACCTGGCTTCCTAACCCTTGCATATTTCTAAGTGACTGCTCCAAAATCTTTAATTTTCTAGATATCTCCTCCTGCTCTGCGTTCATGGGTGGTTTCTCAGTTTGATCATGCAAGTCAAAGTGGGGAGTGTAGGAGTAAGGATTTGAGACTTTGAACGTGGGTTTGGGAGCATAGTGTTGAGTATCTGAAGCTTGGAATGCGGGATCACTAGAGGATTAGTGAAGGGTGGCTTGTGGAGGGGATACAAAAATAGGAGAAGATGTTGGAGCAGGGTGTGTGGTTGTTTTGGTTGGTGGGGCATGAAAAGTTTGGGACGAAGTTCCCAGGTAGGAGTGGTAAGGGGTGAATCCTGGTGCGTGTTGTAGGGCGAGGTCAATGGTATTGGGCATTTGGGCTTGGGATAGTGGTGGAATGGAAGCAGGATTTTCTGCGTAGCTGGTAGGGAATGAAGGTGGAGGGTGTCCCCTAACCCAGGCCTGATACATCTCCCCCATCTGATGTTTTACTCTATGGAGCTACTCTTTCAATTCCGATTCTAATTCAACAATTTCCCTCGGCGGGTCCACAACTCCTGTGTCTGCTTCTTTTGTAGTCATAGTTTTCTAACGCTTTGACCTAGTGTTGTAGGGATGACTTTCCAGGATGCCAACAAACTAACCACCTTCCTGAAAACTCTATCAGTAATAGGGAAAAATAAAACAAAGCCACCGTGTTAGCGTCAGGGCATTCACAATAATAATATCACATTGCGTGTAATGCACCTAGCAACAATTAATGGTTCTAAAATGGCTTTGAGGGTCGTAGGGTCATATGGCATCATCCCGACTTTACTCTCCTTACCCTTTTCTTCTCTCCTTGATTTGCTCATTTCTTTTCCCTCTTTTCTTTTGACTATCGCTCTTTTCTTGCATCCGGTAATTTCCCCTCGTTTTTCACATTTCACAACTTCTCTTTTTTTTCTTCCCTTTTTTCCCTTTTTTTTTTAACTTTTGAAAATGATTTGATCGAACCCTATGTAGGTTGCCTACATATCATGTTTCACATGAATCAGACCAAGCTTAGTTCTGAAAAAATGATGAATAAAATAAACTAATAAAAAATAAAAATCTTTTTGAATTTTTCATTTATAAATTTTTTTTTTCAAATACAAAACAGGAAGTACTATAACAAAAGACTCGACAATCTTAACTAGACTAACATACTCGGTATTACTGTACGAGACTAGAAATTAAAAGACAACATAAAATAAACACAAAAATATAAAAAAAAAAAATCTCTTCAAAGAAGCTCCCAAATGTGATGGTCCTAGAGTATCTGTCATGCTTGAGCACTGGTAAATAGATCCACGCCTGAATAAGAAAAATAAGACCAAATATATTAGAGACTCAAGACACTATGCGATTCTATGACACCTTCTATTGGATATATGCAAGGCATGATTAGGCTATTTTTACAAAATGACTTATGTGGCCAAGGGTGGCTATTAATGCAAAACTCAACAAAAGTGACATCAAAGACATGGGAATACTTTACTGAATCTCATATGACTTCGAACTCCCAATAATTATGGCCCCAGAAATTACTTTGCAAAAGTGACCCACTTTGCAAAAATGGTCGATGCGGCCAAACACGGCTAGTGATGCAAATTCAACAAGGGCCGGCCTTAAAGTAATGGGACACTTAGTTGCGAACTCGATATTCTGATCATGGGCCAATGAACCACTTTTATGAAAATAAACTTATTTTTGCAAAATGGCCGATGTGGCCAAAAGTGGCTAAATATGCAAGATTTGGCTAAGACCCCGCAAAGCCAAGAACCTAAAACCCACTAGGAAGACCGGACCCTACGTGGGTTGCCTACGTATCTCACCCCAAAAGACGCGAAGTAGGTATGCGTAGTTCGGGAAGATTGGATATGGAAGATAATTTAAAAAAACACAAATTTGAAAAACGAAAACATACTTTTTGTCTTTTTTGAAAAAGAATGAAACATGTAAAATCTTTTGGATTTTCTTTTTCTCTCTCTTTTCTTTTTTGGTTTTTGGATTTTTTTGAAAAATGATGAAACATGTAAAATCTTTTGGACTTTCCTTTTTCTCTTTTTTTTTGTGATTTTTTTTGAAAAATAATGGGAAAGTGCAAAATCTTTTTGGGTTTTTCATTTTCATTTTTTTTTGTCTTTTCTTGAAAAAGCTGAGAAAGAAAAAACATAACTTACTTCATTTTTTTCCCTTCCTCCTCAAACATTAGTCCGCCAAATGACCTTTCTACCCTCAAAGATGCAACATTTAGCACATAGATGGTTGAAAGTCACTTTGGGCCAACAAGCCCATTTGACACAATTTGGAAAGGTTTCCTACAAAGGAACACGGTACCTGGGACCGGGCCCTTCTAGGTCGTAATAATATGATGCAAATAAAAATGACCTAAAGGCTGACCTACGTTTGGAGTTCACTAACAAGGCAATTTGGGGAAGCGTATGGTCGATGGTGGCTGCTTAAGCTTTCCACCCACTCCATACGTCTGACGGCTTCCCCTCCTAAGATAAGGGTGACTCAAAGAAGAGTTCGTGTACGCGACGCGTTCTACGAGACTTGTTGTAGAAAGAAGACTTATGGTTATGCAAATGATGACAGTTATAAAGCGGTAACACATAAAGGAAAAACTATAAAGAAATAGGCATTTAGCAAATAATAAAACGACATAACTAAATATAAATAAAAATCAAATAAAGCAAATAAACACAAAAACCTCAACCAAATACCCTAAAAAACCTATAAGATCAAGTACTAGCTCGAACCCACAAACGTCCCTAGTAGAGTCGCCAGAGATGTCACACCCCTTCTCTTTTTTTTTTTTTTAAAAAAAAAAAAAACTAACCTCACTAAATCCTCTTAAAAAGAATAAAAAGTTTTTATAAAGTTCAAAAGGGTTTTTCAATTTTGAAAGTGAAAAAAATCGTGTTCAAAAGGATTAACTCAGAGTCGCCACCTGACTTTGGTTTCAGTGTGTCAGGTCACCGTTTTTAAAAAAAATAATTTTCCTTTTAAAAACACTTTAGACTCCAAAACTAAGTTTACGCCAGAGATTCGGGCAAGGAGGTTCATTTGATTCGGGGAGAAGGTGTTAGGCATTCCCTGAGTCCCGTAGCTAGTACGGTTGTGTACGTGATCAAGTTGGCTTTGAAGAATACTCAGATTGAGGTGGTAATGCAAAGAGAAAATAAACAATCAAAAAAGGCTCGAGGTCGTCCCCACATAATAGAAGAAAAATAAAAAATAAAAATCATATTATATGCTTCCTCAAATCGTTCCTTCTTTGGACTCCATTTACATTCAATTCAGGGCATACCCCGGATAAAGATATATTTACAAATCCTTCGGGGCATTTCCCGGATAAATTTAACTAAAGGGTGACCTCTCGCCTCAAAAGAAAGCTAAAATACAAACGTCCTAGAAGGTTTGCCTACCCAAATGCGGTCGGCCTAAAACATGCTCCTAACGATCAAAGCAATCAAACGAAATTAAACAAAACATTATGTTCTAATATCTCTTTCAATTCAAGTGCCCAACCCTCAATATCACAAAATAAATAAAATTTAACACACGCTAATACCACCAAGATCAATACATCAGTAAATTAAAGGCAAAAGGCACTTCAAGATGTAATAGAATATAGAAACAAAGAGAAAGGTTTAGAATGGACCTCAAGAAATTACAGTAGCATAACAGGAGCCGGAATCAAAACTCGACGGACAAAACCTCATCAAACAAGAACTCGTATAAGTTTTCAATTGATGAAATTTTCAACCGTCACACGAGCAAATGAACCAAACGCTACGGCTAGAACTTAAATCCGATAGAAACTCGGACAAAACCACGATCTAACTCCGAACAGCCTACACCTCAATCGGTTTCAAACCCAATTCCAACACTTGAAGAAAAATCCATTTTTAAGACCCAAAAATCTGAAAATTGAAATTGAACAAATATTTTTATATACTTTTTTTCTTAATTTTGTTTTTCCTTTTGTTTTCTGACCATTTTCTTTTCCTTTTTTTGTTGTTCTCGTATGTGTGTGTGGCGAGGTAGTGGCAGACGAGGAGGTGGGACGGCTGTTTTTTTGTGCGTGTGTGTGAAGATGAGAGAAATATTAGAGGTGAGAGATGAGATCAAGGGTGGCCGTATTTGGCCGAGCTCAGGAGAGCCGTGGACGCCGGTGAAGAAGTGGAGAAAGAGATCAGATGGAGAGGGGATGGGTGAAGACGGCTGGTTTTCTGGTGGAGACAGGGTTGGTGGCTGGTGGAGTTGTTGAGCGAGAGGTCTTGGTTTTCCGGGGGGTTTCTTTTAAGGAAGGGGTAGTGGGCGGCTGTTGCTTAGGAGTGAAGGGAGGAGTTAGGAGGTAGTGGGCAGCGGCGCGGCGGCAGTGATGGCTGAAGGTGGTGGTTGTGGCCGTTAGAGGAGGATGAGCGATCGTTGTTATGGTGTTTTCTAAGGTGTAGGTTTTCTTAGGGTTTTCTAGTGTTTTTTAGTGTGTCTTATTGGGTGTGAAGGTATGTGGAAGATTAGGAAGAAGAAAGTAATATTAGGGCAAAGTATTGGGCCATCGGATTGGGCCTTAATTTTACAATTTTTGCAATTTTGGTTATGAAATATATTAATGTCATTCCTAAATTAATATCATAAAAAATGTAAAAGCAATCCTAATTAATTAAAACAGCTATATTATGACATGAAATACTTTTTTGGTATTTTCAAAGATTATACTAAAATGGAAAAGCGATTAAAAAACAATATCTTTTTATAAAACTACCTAAAACCTAAATTAAATAGAGAAATATGAAACTATTTTTGTATTTTTCAATTTTGTGACAAAATAAAGTAAAAGAGTCAAAACAAATTAAAATAACGATATTAGACCTATACTAATTTTTGCACGCTAAAATGTGTAAAATCTTTAGGAGGGTCAAAATTACATGTCTACACAACACAGAATCAAGACAACTTAGGATACCAATTGCTTTGCAAAGAAAGGTTCATGCTACAAAATAGGTAAACATGAGATACAGCAGATCATATTGGGACATACTAAAAGGGGCTAACATATTCATAAGCATACTGATCCTAAAAGGGAGTGCGGAATAACATAATATGCTAAATGAACAATGATGTAGACATGTCGACTACATGTTAAACAACAAAACCATAGATAGAAACAGATCAGAAACATGATAAACTGAAGCAGTAACAGAAACATGTTGGTTTTGGGACTTGAATTGAAATCAGAACATAGCAGTAGGGGATAGTAAACACAAAGTGAAGGATGGGAGAGCGCAATAATTAGCCTTGGCTTGCAGCCGGCTAATTCAGAACAATAGTAAGTAACTAACAAAGAAAGAAAGAGAGCAGAAAAGCCTTGAGTATAAGAGAGAGCTTTGTGAACTAATGTGTTCGTGTGTTTTTAGTTCAGTGTCAGTGTCCTAGAAGTGAGAATGGAGGAGTATATATAGCAGTTGAGAGCTAGACAGAATCAGGTAAATAATCAACTATGTAGCAATTAAGGAAATTACAGATTCAATCATACATAAAATCAGCCAAGCTTCCACCAATTATAGGGTAATCAACCAACGGTCAAGAGCAGGGCAGATAATTAAAGAAGAAAATCAAGTAACCTTAGGTACATAGTAGGTAATTTGGGGTAAGTACAAAAGAGTTTAATTAAGGAAATACTTAGTAAGAGTCAGCAAATTTCACAGTTAATCAAAGATAAGGCAAGAAATAATTAACAATTATGAAAAATAGGAGAAATAACCAGAAATCAGCATACAGGTATTACCATAGCAAATCAGTGAATCAAGGACTTGAAATAATACTGATTTTAAGGAAAACAACATAGGTTTCCATGAATAAACAAGTAGGCCAAGCATAAACATACTGGATCAGTCGAGAGTAGAATCACAAACCCTAATAAATATATACTAGGGTAAAAATCACAGGACATCGAATTAAGCTAAAGGAAAATCATGAGAATCAAAGCATAGATCGAAAACAGTGCACAACTAACACGGAAAACCCAGAATCAAAGCAAAGTATAAGAAAAAATGGAGATTTAGCATAAATAGACTAGGGTTTAGGCAAACTCAACATAAATCGGTCAAAAGCACATAAGAACAGAAGATTAAACTTTCAAAATCGGAAAACTTTTGGAGAATATGATTTGCAGTAAACCCTAGTTAGGAAGAAATGAACAGACACTTGAAAATTAGAAGGTTTTCATAAAAACAAGCGGAAAATAGTTTGATCCATCTCAAATATGTAAAGATCTGAGAAGTTCAGAGGATGAAAGTGGGTTTTCGTAAAAACAAACGAAAAACAGTTCGATCTATCTCGGATCTGAGAAGTTCAAGAGATGAAAGTAGGTTTTCGTAACAAATAACGCAGAGATGAAGAGACCAGCTTAGAGACTCATAGGTTTAGGAAAAAATAGAAAAATCTTACTCAAGATCGAGCCATTGCGGCTTGAAGCAGGCAAGAACAGGCCCAAGGTGTGATTGCACTGACCCTCGTCCCTTGAGGGCCTTAGAGACAAGTAATACCAGCATAAGAGAGCCATGAGAGGCCTGATGGTGGTGAGGAATCACCATGGTTGACGATAGATGAGAGGCGGCGAGGTGAGAGTTAGGGTTAGGATTAGAGAGGATTTGGATAGGAGAGTGAAGTGTAACGGCGGAGCGGGGAGTAAAAATGAGAGGATTGGGGGGGTCGTTTGGGTTTAATTATGGTAAGGGGGTCTAGGCCGTTGATAAGGATAATCAACGGTCGGAATTTAACAAGAATTTGGGTCGGGTTAGGTAAGGGCCTAGGCTTGGGTTATATTGGGATAGTGTATCAGGTATTTGGGCTAGCTAGTTTAGGCTAGAATCAAAATAAAAATGGCTATTTGTTAAATACCCCAAATAAATTGATTAAAAAATAATTTGTAAAATAATTACTAATTATAAAAAATAAATTTCATGTATAAAGATGTTTTAAAAATAGTTATTTAGTATTTGAAATACAAAAGACTAATTTCTGGTAAAAAATTAATGCAAAAATTATATGCATGGGCTACAATTGCAAAGTTATTGCAATTGTAGCCAAAAGGTACCAAATTGGCTATTTATAGAATAATTTAGACTCAATAGGACCATAATAGTAATATTAAATCGAGAAAATTATTTGAAATCATTTGTGATGCAATTTTGTAATTATTTATTGGAATAAAATTCTTGACAAATTAATAAAATATGTAGAAAATTTTGGAAAAATACCAATTGATGCTAATGCATGATTTTAAAGACATATATGCATTTTGAAATATTTTTTAGGAAAAATTGGGTATCAACAACTGCCCCTCTTTACCCGAAAAGGATGGAAGAGTTGTCGGGTAAAGATATGATGGCCAATTTGACCGAGCGAAACGGTTAGAGAGATTTAGGCCGCACCCTGACTTATGATCTTCCTGCATATCCCTGGTTTCACAGAAATTAGGCCGCGTTTAGTTTTGGATTCATCGGCGGAGTATACCGATGAAATCATCGCAAGAACGGACACAATATCCAGGGATAGGTGAATGAATGGTTCATGAGAGAGGTCAGGTTTGATATCGTTGAGGGGAACTGGAGCGGGATCGCTCATGCTGGGATAGCAATTGCTTGTCGGGTCACCTACAAATAGAGATAATACGAGCATATATTTGTGCGAAAATTTAAACATGATGCAGATTCCCGTCGGACCATGAAAGTTGTCTTTGGACGATTGAGGATGACGTCCTTTGAACATGATGTCCTGGGCCATGAGTTGATTAATGAGATTCGTAGGCCATGAAATGATGTTCTCGGGCCATAAAGATGGTGCCTCCGAAATATGACACCTTTGAATAATGATATACAAATTGAGAGAGATCCTCAGGCCATGACATGGCGTCTTCCGGCTATGAAGATGGCACCGTTAGACTATGATGCCTTTGTACAGGTTGGCGATATTTCAGCCCATGAAATGCAGTAATGTGACTTCCACAAGGCAGAGCTTAGTCTTGGGAAATGGAGGGCAGAGCTTAGCCCGAAAGAGAAGCGAAGTGAATAATGCTCGAGAGACAGCGCTTAGTCTCGGTGAAAAGCAAATTGGAGGCAGAGCTTAGCCTCATGCAAGTATGGAGACAGAGCTTAGTATTATGCAGAGATGTGGAAGGCAAAGATTAGCCTTATGCAGAATGAAGACAAAGATTAGCCTTATGCAAGAGAAGGCAGAGATTAGCCTTATGCAAGATGGAAGGCAGAGATTAGCCTTATGTAGATGGAGGTAGAGCTTAACCTCATACAGATAGGAAGGCAGAGATTAGCCTTATGCAAGATGGAAGGCAGAGATTAGCCTTATGTAGATGGAGGTAGAGCTTAACCTCATACAGATAGGAAGGCAGAGATTAGCCTTATGCAAATGGAGGTAAAGCTTAACCTCATGCAGAATGTGGGACAGAGCTTAGTCCCATGCAAGATGAAAGCATAGATTAGCCTTATGCAAATGAAGGCAGATATTAGCCTTATGCAAATTGAAAGCAGAACTTAGCCTTATGTAGAAGATTAAATAGTAAATGACAGTAGAATTTCTTAGCTGACAGCAGGCTTTGATATTGTGATTGTTGTGAGCATTGTGACTACGTAGCATTGTTTGTCCGTGCTGATAGCAAATGTCGACAAGTGCGATTGTTTCGAGGATTGTGATTTTTAACATGTTCGTTCTTTGTTCCTGCATCCAAAGAAAAATTGTGAGTTATGTAGATGGGGGAGGTTGATTCGTGTCTCCGGTGGCTTTACTTGCTTCGCTCTGCTTGGTCTGATGATTCTGTTTGCGTCATTGGGGTAGCGTTACAAAGCTATATTTTGAAAATGCGTATGATTTTATAAAGACATAGTAAAAAATTTATTTCAAGAAATTTTGATGAACCAGTGACCGTGACATGGTTCAAGACATTGCAACCACTCATGCTACGGAATTTTGAGGGTCCTCCTCAAAATTCTGCCCTAGTTGGATGGTTGATGATTCTGACCGTTGTACATGCTGCGATCGGCTGAACTTGCTTCGGAATTTTGAGGGTCCTCCTCAAAATTCTGCCCAAGTTTCCAATTGCGGGGGAAATGAGATTCTTATTGAATTATGACCGAAACCATAGGGCTGCCTACGTATCCCCTCTTAAACGGGAATCAGGTCAGGCGTAGTTCAATTTACATTGTTGAAGAAAAGCATAGAAAGTTACACATAATATCGTTTGACTGCATCAAAATTGATTGGCTTTGGCCAAAATTCTCCGTCCATTTCTGCAAGTATGAGAGCTCACCTTGTCAATACTCGGTGAACCATATACGGACCTTGCCAGTTGGGAGAAAATTTCCATTTGGCTTCGTCTTGATGTGGAAAAATCTTCTTTAACACCAGCTGCCTCGGTGTGAACTGTCTTGGCTTGACTCTCTTGATGAAGGCTCTCGACATTCTATTCTGATAAAGTTGACCATGAAATATTGCATTCATCCTTTTCCCATCGATGAGGGATAATTGCCCGTAGCGGCCTTTTATCCATTATGCGTCGCTGAGCTCACCTTCTTGTATGATTCTTAAGGAAGAGATCTCCACTTCGGCAGGAATAACAGCTTCCATACCATAAACCAGTAAATAAGGAGTTGCCCCAGTTGATGTGCGGACTGTGGTACGGTATCCCAGTAAGGCAAATGATAATTTTTGATGCCATTGTTTGTGCTTTTCTATCATCTTTCTCAATATCTTTGTGATAAATTTGTTGGTGACTTCCACAACTCCATTCATCTGTGGTCTATAGACTGTGGAATTCTTGTGCTTGATTTTGAAAGTCTCGCACATGGCTTTCATCAGATCACTGATGAGATTTGAGCCGTTATCGGTGATGATTGACTCCGCAACCCCGAACAGACAAATGATACATTCACGGACAAAGTCTTCCACGACTTTCTTAGTCACTGTTTTGTATGATGCTGCTTCGACCCATTTGGTAAAGTAATCAATAGTTACTAGGATGAACTTGTGGCCATTTGAGGTTGTAAGCTCAATTGGTCCAATAACGTCCATTTCCCAGGCGAAGAACGGACAAGGTGAGCTTGTTGCATTGAGCTCATTTGAGGGTACCTTTATCATATCTGTATGCACCTGACATTGATAGCATTTTCGGACATATTGGATGCAGTCTTGTTCCATGGTCATCCTGAAGTAACCGGCTCTGAGTGTTTTCTTTGCTAAGACAAAATCATTCATGTGTGGGCCGCAAGTCCCGGCATGTATCTCTTCAAGTAGTCTGGAGGCTTCCTTTGCATCGACACATCTTAATAATCCCAAGTAAGGAGTCCTTCTGTATAGGTTTTCTCCGCTAAGAAAGAAATTATTGGACAATCTCCGGAGCGTGCATTTTTTAGTGTGATTTGCAAGCTCTGGGTACTCTCCCTTTGACAAGCATTCCCTGATATTGTGGAACCATGGTCTTCCATCTGCTTCTTCTTAAACATGGGTACAATATGCCGGCTGGTTATATATCTTCACTGGAATAGGATCAATGAAATTCTTATCTAGGTGTTGTATCATGGATGATAGAGTGACCAATGCATCGGCAAACTCGCTCTGAACTTTGGGGACGTGCCGAAATTCTGTCTTTGTGACCTTTTCCTCAATTCTTGCACATGGTGCAGATATGGCAATATCTTGGAATTCTTGGTAGCCCATTCTCCTTGTGCTTGGTGTATTAGCAGATCTGAGTCGCCAATTACTAGCAACTCCTGGATACTCATGTCAATGGCCATATTGAGCCCTAAGATGCAGGCCTCATATTCTGCCATATTATTGGTGCAGGAAAATCTGAGTTTGGCAGATACCGGGTAGTGTTGACCTATTTCTGATATCAGGACAGCTCCAATGTCGACTTCTTTGACATTGGCTACTCACTCGAAGAACATTCTCCACCCATCATAGGATTCTTCAATGTCCTCCCCAATGAATGACACTTCTTCATCGGGAAAATATGTTTTCAAGTGTTCTTATTCTCTTCCCACAGGGTTATCGACAAGATGGTCTGCCAGTGCTTGCCCCTTGACCGCTTTCTGAGTCATATAGACAATGTCGAACTCACTCAGCAGGATTTTCCATTTGGCCAGTTTCCAGTGGGCATGGGCTTCTGAAAGATATATTTCAAGGGATCCATCCTTGATATGAGATTCATTGTGTAGGCACAGAAGTAATGCCTTAGCTTCTGGGCTACCCATGTTAGAGCACAGCAGGTACGTTCTAGTACAAGAATATCGTTCCTCATGTGGAGTGAACTTCTTACTCAGATAATAAATAGCATGTTCTTTTCTTCCTGTCTCGTCGTGCTGCCCCAGAACGCAGCCAAAAGCTACATCTAATACCGCAAGGTAGAGTAGCAAGGGTCTATCTGGCTATGGCGGGACCAAGACTGGGGATGTTGACAAATATTCCTTGATTCTGTCGAAAGCTTTCTGACAATCATCTTTCCATTCGGTCGCAGCATCTTACTTCAGCATCTTGAAGATTGGTTCACATATAACCATGGACTGGGCTATGAATCGGCTGATGTAGTTAAGGCATCCCGGGAAACTCATCACATCTTTCTTGTTCTTTGGCGGTGGCAATTCTTGGATGGATTTGACCGCTGATGGATCCAGTTCTATTCCTCGGCGGCTGACGACGAACCCAAGTAATTTCCCAGCAGGAACCCCGAACGCACACTTCGCGGGGTTTAATTTCAAGTTGTACTTTCGCAGCCTGTTGAAGAACTTTCTCAAATCGGTTGTATGGTCGGTGGGTCTTTTGGACTTGATGATGAAGCCATCCACATACACCTCAATTTCTTTATGTATCATATAATGGAAGATGGTGGTCATAGCTATCATATAGGTGGCCCCAGCATTCATTAGGCCGAACGACATCATCTTATAAAAGTAGACTCCCCATGGCGTGATGAAAGCCGTCTTCTCAGCGTCTTCCTCGTCCATCCAAATCTGGTGATAACCAACAAAACAATCCACGAACGATTGAAGTTCATGTTTTGCATAATTGAGGTGTATGTGGATGACTTCATCATCAAGTCCAAAAGAGCCACCGACCATACAGCAGATTTGAGAAAATTCTTCAACAGGCTGCGAAAGTACAAATCAAGATGTGTATGTTCGGGAGAGGAAGATCATCCTTCGGACTGGCCCGGTTGAGATCCAGGTAGTTGACACAAACTCTGACCTATCCATCTTTCTTGGGTACTGGCACGATGTTGGCTAACCATGTCGTATATTGACCTACTCTGAGAACCTTGGCCTTGATTTTCTTGGTAACTTCCTCTATGATTTTCAGACTCATATCAGGCTTGAATTTTCTGAGCTTCTGCTTTACCGACGGGCACATTGGATTGGTTGGTAACTTGTGATCCACAATGGATGTACTTAGACTAGTCATGTCATCGTACGACCATGCAAATATGTCTTCATATTCTTTCAAGAATTGTGTGTATTCCAGTTTCTCTAATGGTGATAGATGAATGTTGATGCGAGTTTCCCTTGACAGTTTCTGAATCTCCCATGTGGACTATCTAGGTTTCGTCCAGATTGGACTTAGGTCTATTTTCACAATCCTCAACTTCTCTGATAATTTCATCAGGTATGGTATCTTATTCCTCTGAATCACTGTCCTTTTGTTGCGTTGTCTCATTGCATGTCACAGTCATTGGTTCATCAAGACAGGAAATAGTAATGTTTTAAGATAAAATAATGAGAGAAAATGATAAATGAATAAAGATTCGTTGGAACATAAAAGTGACTTTTGAATGTTTTGGAACATTGGAGATTTTATTGGAAAATGTGAAAATGGAAATGTGGAAAAGGAAATCATTAGCAAAATGAAATAAACAATGCTTATTCAGCCTTCCTACCCCGGGACTCGTCGGGCCCTGGATGGTCTAACAGTCCAATTCTTGAGGAATGATCCCTTACTCACAGCTTGGATGGTAGGGCCTTCCTTCTCCTCCTCCTTAACAATAACACAACAGTCTACGTCACCATTTTCCAAGAATAGATCCTTCAAAGTTGCGAGAGTTTCTTCTTCTTCTGAACCCCATATGATATCAGTTGCCGGAAGGTCTGCTCCAAATGTGGTATAGGCTGTTCCAATGGATAGTAGGGACTGCGCCATAGTGGAAACCAGTCTTAGTACTCCTACCAGTGTATTTGTATCCCAGCCCAAAAGTGGTGCCATGGTGCTTCAACTGTATTGGTTTGGAAACCCCCTGAAGATTTTTCCCGAATCCTCTGCCAGGCTCGTATCTACTCCAGTTTAGTATGCTTTCAATCTTACTGTCCCACCATTGACCCGTTCAATGTGGTGGTAGATTTCTCTATCCAACCTTCTTCCACGTTCAATCACCGGGATGGTCTGGCGACCATAAATAGGATTGCCTCCGTCGCCGCGGATGATTACTTCCTGGTGGTTCCATTCAAATTTCACTACCTGATGCAATGTTGATGCCATAGCCCCAGCGGCATGTATCTATAGGCGTCCCAACAACAGATTATAGGATGCCGATATGTCTATCACCTGAAATTCAATTTCGAACCATATAGGTCCCATCTGCAGACAAAGACTGATTTCACCGATTGTAGACCTCTGAGAACCGTCGAAAGCCTTTACATTCATAGATCCTTCTTTGATCTCGTTAAGAAACTTGCCCAATTTCTTGAGTGTTGTCAACGGACAGATGTTGAGGCTAGATCCACCATCGATCAGAATCCTGGTGATGAAGTAGTCCTCACATTGCACTGTGATGTGTAGTGCTTTGTTATGACTTAGCCCTTCAGGCGGCAGCTCATCCTCGTGGAAAGTGATCTTGTGACTCTCCAGTACTTGACCTACCATATTGGCCATTTTTCCACTAGTTATGTTATTTGGCACATATGCTTCATTCAGCCCTTTCATCAAAGCATTCCCGTGTGTCTCTGAATTCTGCAGCAATGACAGAATGGATATCTGGGTTGGAGTTTTGTTCATCTGATCGATGACTGAGTAGTCTCTGGCTTGCACCTTCCTCCAAAGATCATCTGGGCTTGTCTCAATGGCGGGTGGAATGTTGCAAGCATTCTTGCTAGACTCTACCAAGTGTTCAGGTGTGTAGACCCTGCCAGTCATTGTCATCCCCTGTGCAGCACCAGCTTCTTCTATCTTGACTTTACTTTTCCTTCTTGTTTCAGTCGTGTAATCCCAAGGTACAGCCTTGTCGTTGAAAGGTGGTGTGGTTGACACTGCCACTGTGATTGGTGCAGCTACTTTCACTTCAAATGGAATGGCTACCTTAGAAGGCGGCATAACTTCAACCTCGAATGACAAATGTATGTTTACAGGTGGTGCCGTTTCGAAATTGAATGGGAGTGACGCAGTTACCTCGTCATCTCTGGATGGCTGAATCTGGACTATGATGGGATTAAGAGTGACTATTGGCTTCTTTGGGTAATCACCTTCTATGATTAACCCGATCGACCCCTCTAGGTCCTAATCTTCTTCTATCTTTATCATGTTGACACCCCTATGGTCCGAAAGCGGATTGTTGTGAACATTGGGAGCAGATTCTTTTGCATGGATGACTTTGTTATCGATCATAGACTGGATCTTATCCTTCAATGAGCGACATTCATCAATTGTATTCCCCTTCATACCAGAATGGTATGCACAGTTTTTATGTGGGTTGACCCATTGGGATGGATTTTCAGGGGTTATAGCAGGGATAGGAGTGACATAACCAGCAGATTTTAAATCTTTCATGCAGCTGGCCGATAGGTTCAGCAATGGCAGTGTATTGTTTAGGAGGTCTGCGATCAAAGTTGGGTCGAGGTCTCGGGAGGTTTTGGCGAGTAGGGGGCGATTGAAAGTGAGATGGCTGAAAGTTGCAGGTATGATAAACAAGAGCTGGTTGGGAATACTGGGGGAAGTAGGCTGATATGTAGGCGGTGGAGATGGATGATATAATGATGAAGGTGCTGACTGATAGGTGGGCGAGGGTGCTTGAAAGGTGAGTGGGGAAGTTCTGTATACCAACGGGGATTTGGGTCCCTGTGCAACCATTACCGTTCCTGCATCTTTATTCTTGGATATACCACCAGACTGCAAGGCTTTTTTGGTGGCCTGTAGGGCCTCAGAGTTAGCAACCATTCCACTCTTTGTACCTTCTTCAATTCTCTCACCCAGCTTTATGATGTCAGAGAATTTGTGGTTTTCAATCATTAACCTCTCATAATACTGCGGGTCTTGTGCCCGGACGAAGAATTTGTTCATTTGTTCTTCCTCTAGGGCAGGCTTGACCTTGGCTGCTTCAGATCTCCAACGAGCGGCATACTCGCGAAAAGTTTTGGTGGGCTTCATTTTAAGGTTCTGGATGTAGAACACGTTCGGTGCATTCTCCGTATTGAACCTGAACAGATCCATGAAGTCTGATGTCATACTTACCCAGTCGGAACACTTCTTAAGGTTTTGGCTTATGTACCAAGATAAAGAATCTCCTGTGAGGCTCCTCAGCTGGACCCTGGGATCACCTGTACTATCGAACATTTCGAACTTAGGAGGTTTGTAATCGTCCGGTAGTTCAACATCGAGCTGTATGCAGAGATCTTCATAGTTCAACCCTTCGACTCTCTTGTTTCCTTCAACACCCTGAACTCGACTAGTCAGCTTCTTGAGTTCCTCGGTCAAATTCTTAATGAGCATATCCTAAGGAATGTGTTAGGTGGAGTGAGGTAGAGTCTCCACATATATGGGGTTGTTCTGATTACCTGGTGTTTGAGCATAGAGGTGGTCACTGTGGAGTCTTGTGGTTCAGGGATAATTAGTAGGGTATTTATTGGAGCGTGGAAAGTGTTGTGCTGGTGCTGTGGTGGGATAATTCGGTGGAGTTGTATTATGATGAGTTGTGGGAGGGTTCTATTTTTTTGGGGCGTTCTGAGGAGGTATGGGATTTTGAATGACATCTAGGACACTGAGTGAGAAGGATAAATTTGCCAAGTTCCGGACATGCTCAATCTCCCCTTGGAGTTTCAATAACCTTTGCTCGAGTTATGACATAGCATCATTCTGAACCTGAGTATCTTGATTGTTAAAAGCTTTTGTTCGTTCCACTGGCATTGTGTTTTCCTGTCTGATGTTGCCCAAATCTTTCATTTTGCCTTTGCCTTTGCCTTTAAGTGAACTAGGAGGAGGAGGAGGGTCCCTGGATCTTGTGTGATATGATAATGATGCCAGAATGCAAGAACCAACCTTTGGGGAGGGGAATAATCAAAAGAGAAACAAAACAAAAATAAAAAGTAGCCAAGTCAGTGATGATCATGAGAAAAAATATTGCAGTATTTAAACACACAGTGCAGGAATAAAAGTGTGTCCTAATTTGGGAGCCTTTTTGTGCCTGAGGTAGGCCTAGAGATAAGTAGATTTTGGAGAACTTAGATGAAAAATGCCTCATTTCATTAATGTAAAATAGACGAGTCCAAAACGACACTAAAATAGTGAGCAGGAAATAAAGTCACTAATGGCACTTGGCCTTATTACATTGGTAAAAACAATGGAAAGGAAACCTAGACTACTTAGTCCCTGAAGGACCTTCCCCAGGCTTGGTCTTCTTGGTTCTGTCAATCAGGTTCCTCAGGTCGTGCATGCCCAACAGCAGGTATACCCTTACAAGATGCCCTCTTTCGTTTCCTTC
Organism: Nicotiana knightiana; assembly: GCA_005239525.1. Classification (NCBI taxonomy): domain Eukaryota; kingdom Viridiplantae; phylum Streptophyta; class Magnoliopsida; order Solanales; family Solanaceae; genus Nicotiana; species Nicotiana knightiana. The sequence goes on from ML419469.1 coordinate 114,999, forward strand.
AGCATTCTGGCAGTCGGCGACCCTTTTTCTTGTCTTTGCTTCTAGCTCCATCAGACCGCGCTCCAAATGTTCCAACCTTTCACTAGATTTTATGGCCCTTTCCTTCAATTTATCGATCAATTCCATATTAGTCTTGTGTTGATCCAGATGCTCGGCCTCAGACTCACGAAGCCTTTTGTGCAGATTATTGTATTTCACCTGAGCCTCAGCTGCTTCGTCTATGAACCTTTTTCTGTTGATGTCCGGCTTAACTATCCCTATTATGTTGTCTTCCAACCATGATAGGTAGAAGCGTACATGCCCTGTGTGGTATCTATCGGGGTCGATGGTGTCCTTTTTTACAATAACCTTGAGATGCCATAGATGTTGAGCTTCACATTTGTACAGGATATCTTCGTCCTGAAAATCTGCCCTGTAATGACTCATTTTGGAGACTCGTGGTATAACTTGCTTTCTACCCGCCTGTCTCATGACCCTGATGGAAACATAGGGATATATGCCCCTTAAACCAATCAACATCAGGTGCAGAGTGTCCCTCGATCTGATGATGAATTCGCTGGTAAGGAACCATTCGAACTTCCATTGAACCTGGTCCTCGGTCAAATTATCAAAGAACTGCGCCCATTCTGTAGAATTTTTCGGTTGAGCAAACCTATCCGGGATGTAGGTCATCCTCTTAGGGTGGTGGAAGTCTATATGATCATTCCACGCCCTTCGTGGAAATTCCTGACGATATTGGCCTCTCTGGAGATGCTCCAATAACCAAACCTGTAGTAGCAGGTTGCAACCCTTAAAGTGTTTGGCCCCCTTCTGGCAGTGGTCCAAGGCTCGGTATATGTCTGCTACGATCATAGGGACAATGGTCTATGTTTGCCCTTCGATCCCTTCCATTAAGTTTTTGGCTGCCATAGCCAATCTAGTGTGAATCCGATCTTTTTTGCTTGGAAACACCATCAGACCCAGGATGCAAACGACGAACATGAAAACCCTGCGGTGAATGTGACTCAAGGAAGTAATAGAGAACTCGTCGTGGAAGATACGATAGGATTTGCTATGGCCATATCGTTCATAATCAAAAGGTATGTAGGAATCTGTCAGGCACTCTAAACCATCATTCCTCTTCAAACCCATTATTTTCAGGAACCCCCTAGCGGCACGGTTCTTCGATACCAACAAACCTGGACTGTCCCAAGGTAAACCCGCAAAGCCCCATATCTCTTCCAAGAGGGGGGTCATTTCTATATTGCCAAAATGGAACACAGACCTTTCTCTATCCCAGAACATAGTGGCTGCTTCGATCAACATGTTGTTTGGTTGAATATCCAGTAAATAGGGCAAGTTCCCGAGGACCCCCTTCACATGGTCTTTGTCACTGGGTGAGAGGTCTTCCCACCAATCCAACAATAGTGGTGGTATTCTTTGAACCATGCCGAACCTGGGGACTTCATGCCTCATTTTCTGTAAAATAGATAGGTTAGACTCTTACTCCCACCAGGCTCGAATGTTTATCCACTTATGATTAGCATGTAAGCATTTAGTTCTCCAAATAAATTCACAGAACATGACTGCGTCCGTTGGGATTATGAAATACCCGGTGGACTTTTAGATAAGGCTATATTAAAGGGTTGTTATGCGACGACACGCTAAACCGGCTAGGTTTTACCATGATGCATGCACAATATAACAGAGTAAGGTTTCTATGAGGTTTTATACTGGTACCCTCAAGCGGACAACTTGAGGGGGAAAGGCACGAAACTGTCGACTGCACCGCTGATCGACTAGTTTTACCGCAAATAAGCCTTTCCGAATTTAGGGGTGGTATAAAATGGAAGGGCTCAAACACTCATCAAGCGTTGCTATAGGATTTGAATAGGCACGAGTGGAATATGATGTTGAGCATGTTTATGCAATAATAAATGAGCAATAAAAGCATGTTGTCATGTATTTGCACGTTATGAAAGCGGTAAATACAACAGTTATAATTGAAAAAGCAGTTACGAAGAAAAACAAAAAGAAACATGTCAGTTTTGATTCTGAAAGGAATAAATACTTGAAAGAGATAATCAATTAATGGCACATAAAGGGGGAAAGGGAAAGGTCGCAAGTATTAACAAAGTAAAGACAAGTTAATAAAGCAGTTTGAAATGGTAAAAGTTTAGATAAATCCCCAGCAGAGTCGCCATGTTGTCGCACCACCCCCGCCCCTCTTTCCTCCACACTTCGGGTTGGTCAGGGTATTAGACATTATTGGGATAACTCGTTTCCTTTTGGAAAAGGGATAAGGAATTGAAGAGTCGTCACCTAACGATTTTGAGGTGCGTTAGGGCACCTATAAAGGGTCATAATAACACTAATTGAATAACCAGAGATTGGGTAAGGGCTTGAAATTACTTCAAAGGGAAGGTGTTAGGCACCCCTTAAAGTCCAAAACTGTGGTTCCCGACCAAACAATCTTTGTGAATTTTAAAACAGGTAGCACATAAGCAGATAAAACATATAGGTAATCAAATAAAGACTTTGGGAAGATTTGCAGTCTAAGCACACATATGTGCTAAAGTTTTCAAAGATTTAAAGTCTAAAAAATACATAAACAAGGTTTGAAAGAGATATGATCTAATCACATATATTTAAGGTATAGGGGGTCCTAGGTCGTTTATCCCATAGGATCACATCGGTACAATGCCCGGTAATCACTCCTCAGAAGAGGGGCTACACGTTGCATTAGCGCACCAGTCATCATATCCATATCTACCCTTCCCCACCCTTTAGCGATTATTAAAGCGAGTGTTGTTTAACAATCTATATGCGTGATGTTACATGTCCCTTATTAATGGCCCTGGAGGGATTTAGGACCTCCATCTATAGTCAGTTCTAGATAGACCCCTAATGTTGAAAGGAAAAAATACTAGGAGACAGGCAAGAACAGATAGGATTTGAACAGATAAAAATAGGAAAAAAGCAGATAAGAGGCTCAGATTTACCTCCACAGATAATGCACATAAGCAGCACGTCTCAAACACAAACAAGGGCAATATTATTAAGCAGGATCCTAATATATGATGTCTAAATGAAAATCAGAACACAGAAGATATGGAGATTCAATTTTATAAACACAGAAGCAGGACCTAATCAGTTTGCCTATTGAGTTTATAACTTGTTAACCATTAGGTAGAAAACACAAAGCAACAGTCTTCCAGTTTTTTAAAGAGACAAATTACCTAAGGCTTGCCTAGGCATGGGATTGTGCATAATGATTACCAGAATTGTTAAAAAAAATAGTTCAGAAGTTGTTTTACCTAAAAGCATGTTGTTCTAGGTGTTGCGAAATACAGGGATTATCACCAGTTTATTTAAAACAGGATGATCAAATATGAGACTGTCTTATGTCTTTTTGCATGCATCAGTAGTTTAACTAAGTGTGACTGAGCGAGATCCTAAAGCATGATATCTACTATGCACACAGAGACGCAGAATGGTTGCAGAATTCCTAAAGCATGAATTCTAAATGCACAGGAAGTTATAGCATATTTTCAAGATGTGCGGGAGCAACATTTTTTTATGTTAATGCTCTTATTTAGCCCTAAAGCAGGATTTCTAAGTGATAAACAGGGTCAAATGAGATGTTGAAGCAGTAAACCTAAAACATGATATCTAATGCATGACATGCTTATAATGTATTGGTCTTAAACATGAATTTTAATGCACATATAGGAAATGTAAACCTAAGGCATGGTTTTTACCCCTTGATATTGATAACATATATATGTTGCCCTCTCATTTTCACTAGCCATCCCCAATATCTGTTTAGAAGTTATTATTACAGACCAACTGAGTAAATTACATAAATAGATAAAGGAAAAGAAGAAGTTAAACTATAGGGAGCCTGAAAAATAGGCCCAGATTCCCAGAACCTCAAGTGCTCAAATGTTTCATAGCCTTTCTCATATTCGGGTGTGTCAGAGTTCCTTAAGGACCTCAAGGGATCCCGGAAGTGCTCACACCCATATTTCATAACCATAATTGAGTAAGTGCAGTGTGGAAGGGCCAGCCCCAGTGCACCAGAGTTCAGAGGGATCTCATAGGAATCCCAAGGCAGTCATACACTGGAGGGGCAGAACCTAAGGACCTAAGAGTAGAGTGAGAGTGCTTGACATAGTTTTGAAAAGGTTTTAATAGGAAAGGCACCGTTTATAAAAAGACTTAGTTGAAACAATTTTATAAAATAGGAGAGTTGTTTAGTAAAAAATAGTTTGTCGACAAGAGTAGGAAAATTAAAAAACAGTAGACTAATCACAGCACAAACAAATTCAGCACATTCAAATCACAATCCTTCATACAAGGGTGATGGGAATTGGGGACACATAGAGCACATAGTATACAGGATCATAGAAGTTCTTGTACGGAGTTTATGGGGATTGGGGATAGCTAATGGTATCAAACCAGCATGAATTTCAGAATCAACACAGAATCAAGACAACTTAGGATACAAATTACTTTGCAAAGAAAGGTTCATGCTAGAAAATAGGTAAACATGAGATAGAGCAAATCATATTGGGACATACTACAAGGGGGTAACATATTCCTAAGCATACTGATCCTAAAGGGGAGTGGGGCATAACATAATATGCTAGATGAACAATGATGTAGACATGTCAATTACATGTTGAACAACAAAACCATAGATAGAAACAGATCAGAAACATGATAAACTGAAGCGATAACATAAACATGTTTGTTTTGGGACTTCAATTGAAATCAGAACATACCAGTAAGGGGATAGTAAACACAAAGTGAAGGATGGGAGAGCACAATAATTAGCCTTGGCTTGCAGCCGGTTAACTCGGAACAGTAGTAAGTAAGTAACAAAGAAAGAAAAAGAGCAGAAAAGCTTTGAGTATGAGAGAGAGCTTTTTGAACTAATGTGATCGTGTGTTTTTAGTTCAGTTTCAGTGTCCTAGAAGTGAAAATGGAGGAGAGTATATATAGCAGTTGAGAGCTAGACAGAATAAGGTAAAGAATCAACTATGTAGCAATTAGGGAAAATTACAGATTCAATCATACATAATATCAGTCAAGTTTCCACCAATTAAGGGGTAATCAACCAACGGTCAAGAGCAGGGAAGATAATTAAAGAAGGAAATCAAGTAATCTTAGGTACAGAGTAGGTAACTAGGGCTAAGTACAAAAGAGTTTAATTAAGGAAACACTTAGTAAGAGTCAGCAAATTTCACAATTAATCAAAGATAAGGAAAGAAATAATTAATAGTTATGCAAAACAGGGGAAATAACCAGAAATCGGCATACATGTATTACCGTAGCAAATCAGTTAATCAAGGACTCGAAATAATACTGATTTTAAGGAAAATAACACAGGTTTCCATGAATAAACAAGTAGGCCAAGCATAAACATACTGGATCATTCGAGAGTAGAATCACAAACCCTAATAAAGGTATACTAGGGTAAAAATCACAGGACAAAGAATTAAGCTAAAGGAAAATCATAAGAATCAAAGCATAGATCGAAAACAGTGCACAAGTAACACGGAAAACCCAGAATCGAAGCAAAGTATAAGAAAAACTGGAGTTTTAGCATAAATAGACTAGGGTTTAGCAAAACTCAACATAAATAGGTCAAACGCACATAAGAACAGAAGATTTACATTCAAAATCGGAAAACTTTTGGAGAAGATAATTTTGAGTAAACCCTAGTTAGGAAGAAATGAACAGACACTTGAAAATCAGAAGGTTTTCATAAAAACAAGCAGAAAATAGTTCGATCCATCTCAGATATGTACAGATTAGAGAAGTTCAAGAGATGAAAGTGGGTTTTCGTAAAAAAAAACGGAAAACAGTTTGATCCATCTCAGATCTGTACAGATCTGAGAAGTTCAAGAGATGAAAATAGGTTTTCGTAAAAAGAATAACGCAAACATGAAGAGACCAGCTTAGAGACCCATAGGTTTAGGCAAAAATAGAAAGATCTTACTCAAGATCGAGCCATGGTGGCTTGAAACAGGCATGAACAGGCCCAAGGTGTGAGTGGACTGACCCTCGTCCCTTGAGGGCCTTAGAGACAAGTAATACCGGCATAACAGAGCCATGAGAGGCCTGAGGGTGGTGAGGAATCACCATGGTTGATGACATATGAGAGGCGGCAAGGTGAGAGTTAGGGTTAGGCTTAGAGAGGATTTGGAGAGGAGAGTGAAGTGTAACGGCGGAGAGTGTGAGTGAAAATGAGAGGGTTTGGAGGGGGGTGTCGTTTGAATTTAATTATTGTAAGGGGTATCTGGACCGTTGATCAAAATGATCAAAATGATCAACGGTCGGGATTTAACAAGAATTTGGGTCGGGTTAGGTAGGGTTCTGGGCTTGGGTTATATTGGGCTAGTGTATCAGGTATTTGGGCTAGCTAGTTTAGGCTAGAATCAAAATAAAAATGGCTATTTGTTAAATACCCCAAATAAATTGATTAAAAAAATAATTTGTAAAATAATTACTAATTATAAAAAAATTAATTTGATGTATAGAGATGTTTTAAAAATGGTTATTTAGTATTTGAAATACAAAAGACTAATTTTTGGTAAACAATAATACAAAAATTATACGTATGGGCTATAATTGCAAAGTTATTGCAATTGTAGCCAAAAGGTGCCAAATTGGCTATTTATAGAATAATTTGGACTCAATAGAACCATAATAGTAATATTAAGTCAAGAAAATGATTTGAAATCATTTGTGATGTAATTTTGTAGTTATTTATTGGAATAAAATACTGGGCAAATTAATTAAATATGTAAAAAATTGTGGAAAAATACCAATTGATGCTAATGCATGATTTGAAGACATATATGCATTTTGAAATATTTTTTAGGAAAAATTGGGTATCAACAAGGGTTCGTTGATACGTGTTAGGAAACAAGAAAACAAATGTCTCCGATGGATCTTTGAGTCTATGGCGTTTTCCCTTCTCTCTACAGGGGAATGATTTAGATTGGTTGGAACCTTTTCCAAATCATTCCATTCGTACTTGAAATGAACTAACATAGAAATTTATTTCAAAGTACTTCTCTCCGGGGCACATGGCTATTCTTCGGGATGAAATTCTAGCGTTCAAGCAAGAGCCTAATGAACCACTACACGAGATATGGGAAAGATATATGACAATGGTGAAAGAGTGCCTCACCAATGATATGACGGAGAAAATGATTCAACAAACTTTCTATCGGGGGATAAATACCACCAACCAATGTGTAATGAATCAACTTGCTAGTGGAAACTTCATGACTACACCTTATGTGAAGGCGTCTGATATTTTGGATGAGATGGCGGATACTTCATCAGCGTGGAAATCTAGATCCAATGCTCCACAAGGTGATCCAAATGTGATTCTTCTTCATAAAGAGTTACATGACCATGGGATCCATAGCCGAGTTGACAACCGCAATGAACCAATTGGCAAAGTCTCAACTTCAACAAGTGCAAATCCCGAGGCAAGTCAATGTTATGGAGGGAGTAAATATGATGGTAAACAAGATAAGAACAAGAAGTCCACAAGTGCAACAAAGAGTTGGCAATTTTGTGCAAGATGATAGTGGGTTTGATCAAGGAGATTCTTACAATTATCAAGATCAAGAGGTCCAATATGTAAACAACTTTCAATGGCAAAGAAACAACCACCAAGACCCTAGTCAACAATAATGGAGACCTTTGAATAATCAAGGAAATTGGAATTCTGTTACACCCCATATTTTCATACGTGGAAGTACGCCATAAGTAAATTGATATAAGCTCGGAAATGAGATGTTACATTCCGCATTTTCGTACGTTAAAGTTTCGTCATCAGTTAATCGACTTAGACTCAGGGATGAGATTATCTTGAGGTTATAAGCATTTATGTTATTTATATGAGTCGATAAGTAATTTCCGTGAAGGTTAAAGAGTAAACGAATCAAATAAAATAAGTTATGTTGAAGGTTTTCAATTTGTGATAAAATACGGTCTGAGCTATAATACCCGGTATTTATGGACTAGTGTCATACAAGGTTCCCCATGCTCCCAATAGTAGGGTACATAAAGTGTGTTAAAAGTGAGTACTATTTTAAGTAATTTGAGATAATTTTTAATTATGTGGATAATTGGTTAATTATTGGTTAATGGAGAAATTAACAAGTTAATTAAGAATTAGTGGGCGATTAATTAAGGCTTTGGATAAGCCTTAACGTGGCAACTAACTTGTGACTCTTAAAGTCCATGTTATAAGGTGGAAAATGAAGAAGGATTGGTGGCTTAGTCATCCTAGTGGGGCCAAACCTAAAGGATTGAGATAACCTTTCTAATTCACCCAAAATAATTTGCTCTCATATACTAAATTAAGACGGAAAGCTTCAGAAAGGGTCATGGATTGCAATAGCAATGTAATTGTTTCAAAACATTTCATATGGAGACCATTTTATATTATATAGCATGATATTTTGCAATTTTAAGGAGTAAGGTGCAATCTTTCTCAAGAATATTATGCGAATTTTTTCCTATTTTGATACGTCGTTATGTGTTTTATCACAAAAGATGTGTTTTAGAGGGATTGTCAAGAGAATCGGCTCAGGTATGTTAAGGCTATCCCTTCTTTATTTTTGGTATGATCCATACGGTACAAACGAAATAAGCAAATGCACAACTTTCATAAATGACTCTATTCATAGAAATACCAGAGGTTCCTATGTTCTTGATTACCCATATGTCTTATTATTCTATCGTATGTTCATGGGTCTCACAAAATACATAAGTTGATAAAGTTTATTTCATAATATTAATCAGAGGCATAATGGTCTTATGACGTTACGAAAGATTTTATTGACGTACTTCTCATGCATTGCATTCATTTATACATCCACATTGACCCATGACAAGATGGCGTTATATACGTGTATATATGTATATAGGATATGGGAAAAGGTTATGGTGTTATATACGCACCCTTACCTGATCAGCTGGTATACGCTGATGATTTTGCCCTAGGTAGCCGAGATGATACGATGGGATGCCCTCAGGGGCTTGATGATGTTATGAACTATATACTTATGCGTGGTATGACATTTATATGCATATGCATGACATTATAATATTAAATGATTCACAGGGCTATTCAGACATACATTTTGAGTTTTTTACTCCATGTTTCACTCATATCTTTTATTTACTGATTTTCATTCCTTATATACTCGGTAAATTTTGTATTGGCATCCCTTTAGCCTGGGGATGGTGCGTTTCATGCCCGAAGGTCCCGATAGACAGGTTGAGAGTCCTCCAAGTAGGCTATCATCTCAGCGGAAGGTGTTGGTGCTCTCCATTTGCTCCGGAGTTGCTTATTTGGCCAGTATGATTAGGACATATATTGATTGGTATGGCGGGGCTCTGTCCTGACCTTTATGATATTTATGTATCCTTAGAGGCTTGTAGACAAATGTCATGTATACGGAAACGTGTATGGCCTTGTCGGCCAATGTTTTGAGTATATTAAGGATCATGCCGGCCGTATAGGCTCGTACGTCATACGTATAAGTCGGTATATCAAGTTGGGTCATCCTATGTCAAGTATTCCCTCATGCTTTATTCTAGTTATCTCATGACGGCCCTTCTAGCTCATTTACCCATGATGATGTAATAAGAAAGGTACATTACGTTGGTACTCGATTTGGGTCGTGAAAAAAGTGGTATTAGAGCAGTTCTGTCCTAGGGAGTCTACAAGTCATGGTTTAGTGGAGTCTTGTTTATGGGTGTGTTGTTCACCGCACTTATAAGAAGGAGGCTACAGGGTATTTAGGACTGTCACTTTTTCTTCTTACTCTATATCGTGTGGTAGAGCTCACTTGTAAGAATTCAAACTCCTAAATTCTATTTTATTCGTAATACAATGATACCTACATCCAGAAAGACGGTTGGTAAGAGATATAGTTGTGGAAGAGTTGAGTCAGAGGAACTCGATTTTGCATCATGCTTATGATGAGTAAATGTGAGGTCTTCAGCAGATCATGTGTGTACGGAAAGGTGTAAGCCTCATTATAATGAACCCTACAGCATGAATATCTATCCACCCATTTGGTAAAAAGCAACGAGAGAATCAGAATATACAAGTTTCAAAAAGTAAAAGAAGCAAGGTGAAGAAGGGTACGAGGTACCCAGTTAGTGAAGATGATCATTATCTACAATTCAGATAGAGAAATACAAGCTTTTTGAGTTACCTTCAACAGCAACATAGGTATGTACAATTGGCTACACCCATCTCACTTATGCCCTATGGGGGGCTAACAGGTGTAGTTTAAGAGAAGGACGGGATATCAGGATTCGGTTGGGGTTAGAGTAACCCAAAATGTTGAATGGATTGTTTGCGTTAGTTGATATTTTCGAAGAATATTGCAAAGGTGCTAATAGATCTCCTTGTGGGACACCCAGATGGTGCACTCTATAATAGTATATCTGGATATGAATACTGGAATGTTCAAAAAAAATTACAAAGATAGGCACCGGAATCCTGGAAGGCATATATATTACCTCAGTATGGCTCCCGCACCTAGTAGAGAGAGAATATTGGGCAACCCCGAGAGCTAGTGGATGGAGCAAAGGGGAGCTAAAAGCAAAAAATTGTCTTGTTGAAGTTTTCAAAATAAAGTGATAGAAAGAAATATTAGCAGGTAAATAAGAAGAGAGTTAATGAAGCATTATGAGTAAGATGTGATACATGGATGACAACGGTAGATTAAAAAAAATGACAGTATTACAGAGTCTATAGTCAAGGGAAGGAAAAGATGAGAGATGACAGACATTGAGACAACAAAAGAGTATAGGCCATAAAGTCATATCCTCATTTCGAGAAATATGTTCGTGACTCCAATGCGACTACCAGAAGGAAAAGTTAGACCTCATAGTAATAGAAATCAGTATGGGCTGGTGAACAAGATAAACTAAACATGAATTAGGGACTGAGTTATTTGATAATAGTCGGCATCATGAGAATTTCAGAGATTGCATTCCGGCGATAATAGAATGGACGATAAAAGAATAACCTTTAGAGGTCATTCAGGAAGATGCTTCCCTAAAACAAGCGATGTGAGCAAGGTTAAGCTTAAGGGACTGTATATGCCAGTTATACTAAGGTCACCCTCGCGAGTAAGGAAATTTTTTATCCTTGGTACAGAAGGATTACCGCGAGGCAAGTAAGTGTCATCGATGATGTGAAAAGACGCCAAAGATGAAGAGGTAAATATCTATAGGTAGCTCGTCGTAGCACTAAAACTTAGTACTTCCCTAAAGGGGAGGATATGGAGTGATGTGGCATTAAGTCAGAATTAAGTGGTTCTAGTAATTATGGAATGGTAGAGGAAGAATTCGATAAAAATGAGAAAGGGATGAGATTGCACTTATTCAAAGCCTACATATATGCTACGATTCCAGAACATTATGCAAACACGACGTCAAGGAAAGTAAGTAAGGGTTCCTGCCCGAGATGATATTGATAAATAAGGAGCCAGTACGAGACGAAAGTTAAGACAAAGGAAATAACCCAAGAAAGATTATGCGGAATATTGATATGAGAATGGACCAATGAGTAGTTAGTAGTTGATTAAGTAAGAGCCTAGTTATGGCTAGACAAGAGGATACAGACAAATCAATAAATCATGCAAGATAAACATAGTGAACCCCAACATGGGGAATTCAGTCTCACATATATGACATCGTAACCCTTAAGAAATAATATGATAGGAGTTGGGTAGTTAAAGGTACCGTATGATTATTATGGAAATAAAAGAGAGTGCCACTGGATAGACAATTAAAATATCAGGTCAAAAGCAACCCTACAAGCACAAGGGCATGGAGGTAAGTAACTACGGATAATTATAGGCGAGGAAGGACATCAAAAATTCCATCGAGTATTCGATATAATAAGCTCGCAGTTTTACAAGAGTCAGAGGGTCCTCCATAAATACTACAATGAAGACTAGCTGAGGAAATAAGGAAAAAGGCTTCAACCTAAGCTCAGTGACCTAAAGAAGAAATGGTCCTGTAAGAGCAATCTCACAATAACATTGTATGCACTCCATAAGAAAGTGGCACCTATCGTGGCTAATAAACGGGAAGAAAAAAAATCAAAAGGTGATATTCAAGATCATATGAGTTGTATGGAATTCCAATATGTGTGGACACTAAGGTAAGCTAAGTATGCACGCAACAAGGGGGCAGAAAGACCAGGAAAAGTAATAGCTTACGTTTAAAGAAAGCTAAGAAGGAATGAAAGGAATTATTCGATCGATGATCCATAGTGAGTTACGTTATGAATTCACTCAAGATTTCAAAGTATTGTCCATGTAGCATATACGTTGACAATCATACAGTCGTGGAACACTCCGTTATAAGTTAAAAGAAATAATTGAGTCCAGGTTATAGGAAAAGGAATGAATTGTTAGATGATGCTATTATGGATATTCCATAAAGCCCACGAAAGGCTAAAGTAATAGCTAATACCAGAAGCCGTAGATCGGTAGATAGATTAAGACTACATAAAGGTCGATCAGAACAAAGACGGAACTAAAGAGTTACATCAACTAAGTAAACTAGGAGTCTGATTATTGGACCCAGAAAAATTATAAAAATCGTGATTGAGAACATTGCAGAATCACTATTAATATCAGAGGTACAAGAGAGATAGTACAACAACCATATTTTATAACGGATCTACGATAAAGCCAGTTAGAAGAGTACCAGCCTCATAAGAAATTAGTATAAAGCCCCCACCGGATTGTGTATGCACCAGAGGTGTAAGTATTATTATAGAACTTCAAGTTGCGGATGTGAATCATACCTATGTGGAAGGGAGGTTATGAAAGAAATAAAAGATGTGATGCAAGATTTTAAGGCAAGTAAGCTAAAGGCGAACAATGTACGAGATACTTAAGTGCAGAAGGTTGTGAATAGTCCATACTTAAGATAGAAGGCTAGAAGCGCTGGAATTCAGTATCCAGGAATGATAGCGGCATTGTCAGTGGCATATCTTCCAGCCCGTGGTTTCTAAGTACTGAGAGTTCTAGTTAAGGAAGTAAATAAGAGTTAGAGACGATGTGATGCTCACTTGATGTTCCAGAATAACATAAGGAAATCTATGGTGCAAGCAAGATAAAGGAAGGTTGCAAGTAGTATAATATATGTGTAAGTCGCAAACTAAGTATGGTAGAACGACAAGGTTTTAAGAATATAGGAGTAAGCATAAGAAAAGTCAAGTGAGAAGGTGACAAAAATGGATAAGTCCTCGGGATTAAGCCTATGAAAACAACAGAGTTGATGGTTTCTCTAAGTTATAGAAATCTCAGTATAGCCTGAATGAACTCAAAGGAGACTAAGACTAATAGTATTTAGAAGAGATGGAATGATGTTATGATAGTAGAATGAGGGTGTAATTGTGATAGATAAAGGATGGCGTTTGGGCCTTTGATTAAGTAATGATTTGGAAAAAAAGGGGGGATTTCATGAATTGTATAGGATTAAGATACCCACGTAAGGTGAACCATATTGGGATGCTATGAAATACGGTTATGGAAGTATAGTATCGCCCCCCAGGTGCATCAGGAAAGTCACTTCAGATATCCTCAATGAGACGTAAGCCCTAGTGACAATGCATTACGTAAGAGGTTTCAAATTATCAGTAGTAGATTATGGATCAACATTAAGGTGAATCGACAATAGACGGATAAAGTTCCAACAAATGAGAGGAGATAAGAATTCCATCCTATAGATGAACAGTAATAAGGAAGCATTGAAGGACTTGGATTTATACATCTATGATAAGAAGCGAGAGAATAACCTAGAATTGTGTAGCATACCTCGATAATAATAAGACCAAAGTAATATTTACGGTATAGTATGACCTACCTAGATGCAGCAAAGTCATGCTGATAGATAATCGGGTCTATAAAATAAGATATAGCAATATTCGTAAGTTCGACAAAGTACCGAGCTAAGAACTTCATTATACCTATAGATGCCCAGATGGAAATCAAGCTCTGTATATGTTTACAAAGTAAGGCCTAGATATTGGCTAAAAGCTGGGGGGAAAAGGAGAGAAGAGTCGCATAGGCTCACATACAAGGAAAAAGTCGTACAGGCTGCATGATAGAAAGTAGCAACAGTTACGAGATTGGAAGGATTCTGACCACAAGTCGTGGTGTGAGAAAGAGGCCTAAAGGGGGGAATTCCTTGGCCTTTGGATTTATTCACAGAACAGTTGCCTAGATGACAAGGAGAGTACTAAAGTATTCGGAAGACATAGGCTATGAAAATGATAGGTGCATCAGCCAACATTCGAGGACGAATGTTCCAAAGGGGGGAATGATGTTATACCCCATGTTTTCGAATGTGGAAGTATGCCATAAGTAAATTGATATAAGCTCGGAAATAAGATGTTACATCCCGCATTTTCGTACGTTAAAGCTTCGTCGTCAGTTAATCGACGTAGACTCAGGGATGAGATTATCTTGAGGTTATAAGCATTTATGTTATTTATATCAGGCGATAAGTAAGTACCGTGAAGGTTAAAGGGTAAACAAATCAAAGAAAATGAGTTTCATTAAAGGTTGTCGATTTTGGATAAAATACGGTCCGAACTACAATACCCGATATTTATGGACTAGTGCCATACAAGGTACCCCACGGCCATGATAGTAGGGTAAATGAAGTGTGTTTAAAGTGAGTAGTATTTTAAGTAATTTGAGATAATTTTTAATTATGTGGATAATTGGTTAATTATTAGTTAATTGGGGATTAACAAGTTAACTAAGAATTAGTGGGTGATTAATTAAGGCTTTCGATGAGCCTTAACGTGGAAGCCAACTTATGACTCTTAAATTCCATATTATAAGGTGGAAAATGAAGAAAGATTGGTTGCTTATTCATCCTAGTGGGTCCCACACCTAAAGGATTGAGATAACCTTTCTAATTCATCCAAAATAATTTTCTCTCATATACTAAATTAAGAAGGAAAGCTTCAGCAAGGTTCATAGATTGCAATAGCAATGTAGTTGTTTCAAAACATTTCATACGGAGACCATTTTATACTATATAGCGTGAGATTTTGCAATTTTAAGGAGTACGGTGCAATCTTTCTCATATCATACGAATTTTTTCCTATTTCGATCCGTTGTTACGTGTTTTATCACAAAAGACGTGTGTTAGGGGGATTGTCAAAAGAATCAGCTCAGGCATGTTAAGGCTATCCCTTATTTCTTTTGGAATGATCCATACGATACAAACGAAACAAGAAAATGCACAACTTCCATAAATGACTCTATTCATAGAAATACCAGAGGTTCCGATGTTCTTGATTCCCCATATGTATTATTATTCTATCGTATGTTTATGGGTCTCAGAAAATACGTAGGTTGATAAAGTTTATTCCATAATATTAATCAGAGGCATAATGGTCTTATGACGTTCTGAAAGATTTTATTAACGTACTTCTCATGCATTGCATTTATTTATACATGCACATTGACCCATGACCAGATGGTGTTATATATATATATATGTATATGGGATATGGGAAAAGGTTACAGCATTATATACGCACCACCACCTGATCAGCTAGTAGACATTGATGATTTTGCCCACAGGGGCCGAGAGGATATGATGGGATGCCCTCAGAGGCTTGATGATGTTATGAAAGCATATACCTATGCATGGCATGACATTTATACACATATGCATGACATTATAATATTAAATGACTCACAGAGCTATTTAGACATACATGTTGAGTCTTTTACTCCATGTTTCTCTCACGTCTTTTATTTACTGATTTTCATTCCTTACATACTCGGTACATTATTAGTACTGACGTCTTTTTTCTCTGGGGATGCTGTGTTTCATACTCGTGGGTCCCATTATACAGGTTGAGAGTCCTCTGAGTAGGCTATCAGCTTAGCGGAAAGTGTTGGTGCACTCCATTTGCTCCGAAGTTGCTTATTTGGTCAGTATAATTAAGACATGTATTGATTGGTATGGTGGGGCTTTTTACCGACCTTTATGATATTTATGTACCCTTAGAGTCTTGTAGACAGATGTCATGTATACGGAAACTTGTATGGCCTTGTCGGCCTAAGTTTTGAGTATATTAAGGATCATGTCGGCCTTATAGGCATGTACGTCATATGTATAAGTCAGTTTATCATGTTGGGTCATCCTATGACAAATATTCCCTCATGCTTTATTCTATTTATTTTGGCCCTTATGGCCCATTTACCCATGATGATGTAATAAGAAAGATACGTTACATTGATACTCGATTGAGTAAGGTATCAGGTGCCCGTTACGGCCCGTCGGTTTGGGTCGTGAAAAATTCTAGCAAACAAGGTAATTGGAATGGTGGAAACAATCAAGGAAATTGGAGTGGAAGAGATAACCAAGGGAATTGGAAAAATAATAATAATCAAGTTAATTGGGGAGGCAACAACCAAGGAAATCGGGGGTCGGGTTTTCAAAGGCCCCCGATGTACCAATAACCAAGAAATCCACCTCCTTATCCTTATCATGGTCCTAATTCCTACAACAATGAAATGGGTCATATTGAGAACATGTTCAAGCAAATGATGGAGAAGAAATCCGATTCTGATGCCCAACTTGCTTCACACAACACATCAAGCTGTAACTTGGAAGTGCAAATGGGTCAAATCTCTCAAGTTTTATATTCTCGTCCTAAGGGGGCACTACCAAGTGATACGTATGTGAACCCGAAGGGTGGGAACACTACGGGGCATGCCATGGCCGTTACTTCAAGAATTGGAAGAGGTGGGAATGCACCCACCTCAAGTAAAAGGCAACTTGTGGATGATGAGCAAGTGGTAGAAGAAGAGAAGATCCAGAATAATGTTGTGCAAGCACATGATGAAGTGCTGATTGATATTGATGACACGGTGGAAGAGACTCAAGATGATGTGAACCCGACTAGGGATCATGTGATTGACATATCGGAATCGGTTGTGCAAAAAGCTAAGGCACCATTGCCTAAGCCACCTCCTCCGTATCCTCAAAGGCTTTCCAAGAAAAATGGGGAGAATCAGTTCAAGAAGTTCATTGATATGATGAAGAGTCTCTCTATAAATGTCCCATTAGTTGAAGCTTTGGAGAAAATTCCCGGATATGAAAAGTTTATGAAGGACTTGGTAACAAAAAAGAGATCGATGAATTTTGAAACTATAAAAGTCACTCACCAAGTGAGTTCAATTGTGCATTAGATGTCTCCAAAGTTGGAAGATCCCGGTGCTTTTACAATTCCTTGTACCATTGGAAGTGCCGAATTTGCGAAAGCTCTTTGAGACCTTGGGGCGAGTATCAACTTGATGCCCTATTCGGTTTTCAAGACATTGGTAATTGGGAAACCAAGACCCACATCTATGAGATTGCAAATGGTCGATCATACAATGAAGAGACCGTTGGAGGTGATTGAGGATGTATTGGTTCGAGTTGACAAGTTCATTCTCCCGGCGGATTTTGTTATTCTTGATTGTGAAGTGGACTATGAGGTGCCGATTATTCTTGGTAGACCTTTCCTTGCTACGAGGAAGGATCTTGTTGATGTGGATGCCGGTGAACTCACTTTCCGAGTGGGTGATGAAAAGGTGGTGTTCCACGTGTGCTAATCTATGAGGCAACTGAATAGCAATGAAGTGTTATCGTTCGTGAACTTGGTGACCGATGTGATTATTAATGATACAAGTTCCACGATTAATGTGGGTGACATGTTAGAGGTTGTTTTGCTCAATTTTGATGATGTTGAAATGGATGACTTCATGGAATGTGTCAATTCTTTGCAAGGGATGGGGTCATACAATTATGCACCTCGAAAAATTACCTTGGATCTTGAGAATAGGAAAAGTCCTCCTAGAAAGCCTTCAATTGAAGAGCCTCTTATCTTGGAGTTGAAGTCATAGCCTCCACAACTTAGGTATGAACTCATTTCCCCTTGATCTAACGTGCAGGTTGACTCTACATTGGCGGTGCTCAATAATAGGAAGAAAGCTATTAGGTGGACTTTGGCGAATATAAGGGGAATAAGCCCCGCATTTTGCATACACAAGATTAATTTTGAGGAAGATGACAAACTCTCCATTTAACATCAAAGGAGATTTAATGCCATGCAAGAGGTGGTCAAAAAGGATATCATAAAGTGGTTAGATGCTCGGTTGTCTATCCTATTTCTGACAGTTCGTGGACTTTGCCGGTGCAATGTGTTCCGAAGAAGGGGCATAACTATGGTCACCAGTGATAAGAACGAGTTGATTCCAACAAGAACGGTGACTGGATGGAGAGTATGCATGGACTATCGGAAGCTAAAAAGTCACAAGGAAATACCATTTCCCACTACCCTTTCTTGACCAAATGCTTGATCGTTTGGCCGGTCGGGCGTTCTATTGCTTTAGAGATGGATATTCGGGCTACAATCAAATCCTTATTTTCCCAGAATATCAAGAGAAAATAACTTTCACTTGTCCCTATGGCGTTTTTGCTTTCAAGCGGATGCCATTTGGCTTATGCAATGCACCGACAACTTTTCAACGGTGTATTATAGCGATATTTACGGATATGGTAGAGGACTACCTTGAAGTCTTCACGGATGACTTTTCGATAGTCGCGGATTCCTTTGATGATTTCTTGGCAAATTTGGATAAGGTATTGGCAAGGTGTGAAGAAACAAACTTGGTGTTGAATTGGGAGAAATGCCATTTCATGGTCGAGGAGGGTATTGTCCTTGGACACAAGATTTCAAAGAAGGGAATAGAGGTCGACAAAGAGAAAATAGAGGTGATTTCTAAACCTCCACCTCCAACATCCGTGAAGGGCGTGAGAAGTTTCTTGGGTCATGTGAGGTTCAACAGGCGCTTCATAAAGGATTTCTCCAAAGTGGTGAATCCCTTGTGCAAGATTTTGGAGAAAGATGCTAAATTTCACTTCAATGATTATTGCATGAGAGCATTTGAATCTCTCAAGTTCAAGTTGACAACTACTGCCATTATCACCACCCCGAATTGGAGCATTCCTTTTGAGCTCATGTGTGATGCTAGTGATGTGGCAGTTGGAGAAGTTTTGGGGAAACGTATCAACAAGATCTTTCATCCGGTCTACTATGCTAGTAAGACCATGAATGATGCCCAAGTCAATTACACTGTGACCGAAAAAGAGCTATATGCCATTGTGTTTGCTATTAAGAAGTCCTGCCCGTACTTGATGGATAAAAAAATGATTGTCCATACGGATCATGTGGCACTTCATTACCTTATGAGCAAGAAAGATTCCAAAGCCTAGTTGATGATATGGGTGCTTTTGTTGCAAGAAATTGATATAGACATTCAAGACCGAAAAGGAAGTGAAAACCAAGTGGCAGACCACTTGTCTCGTTTGGAGGACGAGTGGAGGCTGCATGATGGCCTTGATATCAATGACTCTTTCCCCTATGGGCAACTCTTAGCCATTTCAATAAAAGAGGTGACATAGTTCGCAGATCTAGAAAATTTTCTCATTAGTGGTATCATCCTGTATGAGTTCTCTTCAAACCAAAGGAAGAAGCTCTAACGGGATTGTCAAGACTATTATTGCGATGAACCGTACCTTTTTTGGATTTGTACGGATGGAGTGATTAGAATATGTGTACTGGAGGAGGAACAAGTGGAAATTCTTGGGGCTTGTCATTATTCGCCGTATGGTGGTCACCATGGTGGAGCAAGAACGGCGGCCAAAGTGCTAAGTTGCGGTTTCTATTGGCCCACTCGTTACAATGATGCAAATGATCTAGTCAAGCATTGTGATGAATGTCAAAGGGACGGTGGAATCTCAAATAAAAATGAAATTCTCCTCACCACCATTTTGGAGATTGATATTTTTTATATGTGGAGTATTGATTTCATGGGACCTTTTGTAAGTTCTTGTGGAAATTCCTACATCTTGCTCGCGGTTGATTATGTGTCTAAATGGGTTGAGGCCGTTTCTCTACCCAACAATAAAGCAAGAAGTGTGGTGGCATTTTTGAAGAAGAACATCTTCACAAGCTTTGGTACTCCGCGGGCTATCATAAGCGATGAGGGGTCGCATTTTTGCAACAAAGATTCTGAAACCTTTCTTAGCAAGTGGTGTCACTCATAAAGTTACGACTCCCTATCATCCACAATAAAGCGGACAAGTGGAAGTCTCCAATCGGGAGATAAAGAGTATTTTGTCCAAAACGGTGAATGCTAACCGGACGAATTGGTCAAAGAATCTTGATGATGCACTATGGGCTTATCAGACTTCTTTCAAAACTCCTATCGGGATGTATCCATACCGGTTGGTGTTTGGAAAAGCTTTTCATCTTCCCGTGGAACTTGAGCACAAGGTCATGCGGGATTTGAAGAAGTTAAATCTTGATTGGGATGCAACTGCTAACTTGTGAGATGCACATTCGAATGAATTAGATGAATTCTTGTACCATGCATATGCAAGTTCGTCCTTGTACAATGAAATAATGAAGTACCTTCATGAAAAATACATCTGAAACAGGGAATTTAAGGTGGGAGATCTTGTTTTGTTGTTCAATTCACGATTGAAGATGTTTCCTGGAAAGCTGAAATCCAAATGGAGTGGTCCCTGTAAAATTGTGAGTGTGACACCTTTTGGTGCATTAGACATGAAGAACAAAAATGATGAGGTATTCCGAGTCAATGGTCACCGGAAGAAGCATTGTTTGGGACAAGCTGATGATGGCCACATGGTGTCGGTGATTCATTTGAAGTGATGATAATTTGCGTCGTGCCGCGACGTTAAATCAGGCGCTTCTTGGGAGGTAACTCATGTTTTTTTTTCTTTTTCTTTTCTTATTTTTTAGATATATCTTACTTTGTGCTAACTGGATTTGAAGTGTGTTGCAGGAATGTTTGTGCTTTACAGGAACTGTGCTCAGAAAAATTGGCTAAGTATGGAAAAAGTGCGGACCGCACAATTTTGAATGATGTAGTAGAAGGCAAATACGACTGCACAATTCTTGTGCGGACCGCACAACTTGATATGGAAAAATGCAAATCCTCTGAAGTTTGTTTGTCAGAGAAACGACCAAAGTGTGGCCGTATAGTGAATTATGCGGTCCGCACCAAAATCTACGGCCGCACAGCTAAATCTACGAACCACGGATCATCAAGAGGAAGTGGAACATCAGGTAACAGAGTGTGGACCGTAGAAGGAATTTTGTGGCCTCACTCGTCTCTTAAATCCTTAGCCAAACCGGCTTAGTAAAAATAGTAGCCCCTAATGCTACTGTTGAAACTTTCCAATCTCTGAGATATCAAAACAAAGTTCTAAAATCTTGCACACAACTGATTCGATCATCTACCACCTAATTAAGCATTTGTGATCATTCCTTAGCACCACTTCATCACTGGTATGTTCAAATCATTTCTAAGATTCTTCAATTTTTTAAGTTAGTTTATAAATTATTAGTTATTTTAGACCATTTGTCAATTTCATATCCATGTGGGGCGTAAATTGTGTTGGGTAAACTCCTACTTGCTACTTGGGGAATGGGTATTTTGTTTCTCATGTTTAATTGCTACTACCATGCCCAATTTGAGCATAAAATAGAAACTCTATAGGACTCAGTCCGATTGAATTTTGAAATATGCGACCGCACAAGGAATTGTGCGGTCCATAGAAATATAGCTTAGGGCATGTGGTTAGGCAAAATTGTGCGGGCTGCACTTGAAATTGTGCGGTCGGTAGAAATTCAATCGCGGCCACTGAAAAGCATGTGCAGCCACATATTAGGGCATTCTATATCTTCAGAGAGTTGCCATTTTAAGGTACCCACTGTGCGGCTGCACTCAGAAATTGCGGACCGCACTTTAACTCTGTGGTCGCACTCAAAATTATGAGGACCACAGTTTCATTGCTGTGACCGCACTTTAAAATTATGTGGTCAGCAAAACCAGACCTACGGCCCCACTTGCAATTATGCGAACTGCACTTCCCTGCCCTGCAACATGCTTTGTTCTATGACTTTCTAATTATCTGCAATTGAATTAGAACTAACTTTTGTTGTTGTTTGTTGAAGAATATGGTTAAATCCCGTGGTTGTGGTGATACATCAAAGGGGAGGGGTGAACCTTCCAGAGGCAGAGGAAAAAGCACTTTACCCTCTCGCCCTCAAAGAGTTATCAGTAAGCAAGCCACAGCAAGCCGAGGTAGACAGTCGGAGCCCTCCGAATCAAGTTCATGTGCCCCGTTTAGGGAGGAATCGAAGAGTGACTCAGCGAAAGATCAGCCTGCTGTGAAATCACATCAACAGCTGCCTCAGGGCAGATACCAACTTAGAAATGAGCATACCTCTTCTGAGAGCATTTCTGAAGGTTCGGAAGGTAATAGCCAGGATTCGGAGCCGTCATCTACACATGCCCTTAATGCACCGGCTACCATAGTGGATGTTGATGATCTCTCGGATGATGGTCGAGGGGGTTATACCAAAGTAGTCGGCCTTGAGAGGTCGAAAAATAAAGAGATTTGGGAAGATAGATTTGTGAGTCTTGCTTCCTTCACAAGCTTCCAAGAGTGGTGGCCGGCAAGATCGTTCACTCTTGAGCGTCAGTTCAATTTGAAAAACCTTAATAAGTACAACTCAGCAGTGTTGAGATAGTTCACAGAGAGAAAGGGGTGGATGTGGTTCACCCAGAGTGTGACAAATGCCAAGGAATACCTTGTTCGGGAATTTTACACCAATGTGGCACATATAACAAAAGGGACCAAGGTAACAAAAGTGAGAAATTTGAATGTGAGATTCGATTACAAAGCCCTGAATTCTTACTTGGGGTTTAAGGATTTGGAGCCTGTAAAATACCTGAAAAATTTTGCAACGGGAGATGCAGCTCACCCGTGGCTAGCTAAAATTCTTGCAGCTCTGGGACCGTCTCCATCATGGATCTCAGCAAGGGTTTCTATTCAGCGAAACACCCTAAAATTTTGAGGCAAAGAGATGGCAGACATTTGTATTTAGCAGACTAGATCCGTGTCGAAATGAAACAAATCTTCTGATTCCGAGGGAAGTGCCAGTCGCTTCTATCATGACCAGGTATCCAATAAATATTGGTGACGTGATGTCGGCAAACATGTCTATGGTCTCCAAGAAAGGTGACACTTTATATCCGTATCCCAACACCATCACTGAGTACCTTACAGATGCGGGTGTGGAACCAAGGGATTTTAACAATAAGGTGTGGGCTAAGAAGCCTTTCTCATGGTATTCTTTGACGGATGGTGGAAACCTAAAGAAGAAGGGTCAGCCCTATAACTACTACAAGCCAGTCTGATGAGCCTGCCGGTGTAGCTGCTGAGACAGTTGACATGCCATCTACTTCAGCAGATCCTTCTGATAGTGTAGCAGTTATGCCTCCACCTCCTTCTTCAGGTCCCTTAGCATCAGTGCCTCCTACATAGGTTTTGAAACCAGTGTCTATGCCCACTCATCCACTATATGTTCTGTGAGACTCCCAAACACTAGGGAGCCTCAACTGGATACAGACAGCCACAACAAAGCTGACTGACATATCCAGTGTTATTACATCACAGTCATCCACCTCGGCACCCCAGATTCCTCTGACAGTCGAGGATATATTGAAGAAGATCTTGGAAAACCAAACCACCATCATGAACACCTTGGTAGAACATGGAGTAGTGATCGAAGAGTCGGGGAAGCAGGTAAAGAAAATAAGGAAATCCCAAGTGTCCAAGATATCATTTGACAGGTTGAGGAGAGAGGTGATGAAGATAGAAGCAGCTGGTGATCTTCCATTCGATTTTCTCATAGGGTCAGACCCACCAGCAGATCCAGTAGCACCATCTATTCCAGTGGCACCAGCTGGCTAGTCTGAGGAGCCAGACCTGGTTGTCGACACTGCTAAGGCAGTGCGCCAGATGTTCACCAACCCAGTTACTCCCCAGGGATGATGATGATGAGATCCAGTTAGAGGAAACCGAGGGTGGTGACACTGCTATGGACACAGAGATGTCCAAGGCCACATAGGGAGTCCTTTTCACTCTTACCCTTCTTTATTCTTGTTTTGTTAAGTATTGGGGACAATGCTTATTCTTATTCGAGGGGGTGGATTTTTTTTATATTTGGATGAATTTTAGACATTTGGTTGGTAATAACTGACAATATTTTCTTCTTTCTCTTTATTATGTATGTATATATTCTCTCTTTTCCTCTCTCATTATGTATATTTGTTATGCTTTCAGTAGTTTAATTTTTAGCTTCTTTATTCTGTTTTCTTATTAGTCTATGTTTGATCTAGTTGCTTATTTTTAATTTTGTAACTTACTTTTATTGTTTTTAGTGACCAATAAGTCTTTGGTTTTCTTAATGACACGGTTCTTTCCAAATGTACCTTTTTGTGTGAACCGGGTGACTCTTCCGAACGATGGATGGCGTGACAACCTTCTTAAGGGATTGATTCCATTTTTGGTGTTTAGGTAAGAACAGTAGTAGTAATGAATAAAAAGATATAATTAAGTCAAGCTCGAAGAGTCAAACATACTTCACTTGGTACCAACACACTTAATTACGTGCTTATGGTTAAAAAAAGGGTTTTGAAAAGAAATAGCTCTAGTTAATGACCTTGTGACTCTTGTGTTGACTTAGGCAATTATCGAGTGGTGTAGTCAAGCCATAATGATTTTCAATCTTGAATATGGTCGTTGTGGGACCTTGACTCTATCCTTTATAACAATCCAGTTGCATGAGAAGTGAGATGTTTTTGTTGCAAGTCCAAATACCCGTGCAAATGGTCTAGAACTTGCCCCAAACGTGTTTCTAGGAAAAAATTTAAGTTTTGCTTGGCTTGAGAAGTGATTGTAGGATCTCCTTGACCCGCTTGAAATTTCCATGGCCCACCAATGTTGTTATCCCTAGTCGACCCACTTGATCCTAAAACCTCTCTCAATTGATCACCATGTTACAAGCCTTTACACGTTCTGTCGTGACCCTCTCTCTTCGTACTCGAGCTTTCATTAACACTCTTGTGAAACAATTGGCTAAAAACGTAAGTTTAGGGGAGAGATGAGGAGTTTGAAAAAGGTATCAAGGAACAACAAGATATAATAAATGAAGATAAGGAAAGGCAATAAAAAGAAAGAAAGAACAAAAAGAAAAATGCAAAAAGAAAGTGAATAAGTTGAAGAGTTGAAGGGATTTCAAAGAACATTAATGATGCGAAGCATGAGGAAAGAAAAGATGGAGAAAATGAATGTCATGACCAAGAAAGAGTGATGTTAAGTCTCTCTAATTCCCATATGGAAAAGAAAATGCCTCAAAGAGTTGGAAAAGCATGAGCCGATAAGAGAAAATGGAGTGCTTAAGGAAAGATGAACCCGCTCTATCACAGCATATCCAACCTTAGTCCAAAAGCCTTCATTGCATTTCGAAAAAGACCTACATGATTTCAAGCCGAGTGAGCTTACATTTGTAGTGATTTACATGAAGGGAAAGCCTATGGTACTTAAAGTCGTACTTGTGACATTCTTTTGAGAGAGATGAGTGAACCTTTCAACAATCTTTTAATTGAGTGCTACATTCTTAAGTGAGATACACAAATGGAGAGTAGAGGAGGAGGAGTTTGGGATCCACAATGATCTACATAAAAGAGCGAGATTCCTTAATGAGTGAAGTCAACTCTTGATTCTCAAGTGTCACATTAGAACTATTTATGCTTAAAAGATAAATCCATTGCTTTGTTAATAATTCATAAGTGTTGTGGGTAATTGTTGATCCCAAGTGATGTTTGATTGATGCATTTTTGATTAGGTGGAATAGCTCTTAACTTGTGGAGGTGGGAATTACCTTATTTTCTTGAGGACAAGCAAAAGCTTAAGTTTGGGAAGTTGATAAGTGGGGATTTTGACTGCTTATTAGCACCTTTTTGCTTTCATTTTAGTTCAAAAGAGTTTAATTGTGTTCAGAAAACTGATGAAATATGCTTTAATTGCAGGAATGGTGGAAAATGAGCCCCAAAGATGAAATCCAACTCAAGAATGAGTGATCTGAACTCAAGGACAAAAACAGGCATAGAATCTCAAAAGTGCGGACCGAAGATTATCATCTGCGACCACATATTGTGAAGGAAATACCATCAGAGACAAGTTCAAAGTGTGGTCCGCACAGAGAACCTGTATTCAAGTTCACCAGAAGGGCATACCGCACAATTATTATGCGATCGCAGAAGATCAGCTACGCAGCAACAGTCATATTTGTGCGGTCCGCAGAAGAGCAATGTGCAGCCGCACTCAGAAATGTGCAGAGCGCAGAAAGAGAAAAGCGCGGCCACAATTCATAATTATGCGGCCGTGGGTATTCATTCCACCGCACATGGAATTGTGAGGCCGCAGAACCTATGAAAGGGAATTTTTGTTCGAAAATTCTAACACAGTATAAATAGAAGAGTTTCACTTTTTTAGGTTAACTTTTGGCATCAGCAGCCACTCTAGATGTTTTGCTTTACTCCTTTTGATAGTTTTTACTATTTTGAGATTTTTGGAAGGTTACTTGATATAGTAGGAGTACCTGGAACGTCTCCCTCAGTAACATGTTCTTCATCCCTCTCAGATTCATGTAGTTCCACACCAGCATCAGAACCCGTTTGTTCCTCCAACCTTACTTTCTTTGACACAACAGTCTGACTGGATACACCTTCATTGTCTTCTATGTTTTCTTTTGTGTTTTCAAAAATGAAGAAGCGGACACTGTTTGAGCTGAGTCATCCTTTTTAGTAGGAACAGATGGAGAAGGAGAAGCAACAAACTTTTTGGGAGTTTGATTTTTTTCTGCTTCGTTTAGGGACCAGGACCAGAAGGTTTGGGAGAAGTGACAGTGGG
This sequence comes from Nicotiana knightiana, assembly GCA_005239525.1. NCBI lineage: Eukaryota > Viridiplantae > Streptophyta > Magnoliopsida > Solanales > Solanaceae > Nicotiana > Nicotiana knightiana. Next base: position 141,918 of record ML419469.1, read on the forward strand.
ATTGGTTTCCATGGAAATTGGGGCTTTTTGTGGTTGAAGTATTTGGCTCAGATCCACATAGGGGTATTACTTTATAAGGAGACAAGTTTGTGTTTTCTTCAAACATTTTAGGAGAATGGGTTTCTTATTGAGAGATAGTTAGATTTTCTTAGCAAGAGACAAGAAGAAGAGGGCTCAACGAGAAAGAGAAAGGAATGTTCTGGGTTTGAAGTGAAGAAAGAGACAAAAGACAGGTTTATAAAACGGATAAGTGGCCGGTTACAAATGGGTGTGAGAGAAAAATGGGTCAACAGGTCAGTTTAGAAAGGATGTAATGTTTAGTCTTAAAAGAAATAGGAAGAGGCGGGAACAAAATAATGACATGGCACCTTAGCAGTTTAAAATGCATATAAGTGTTAAAGGAACTACTGACCTGAGTCATAGGAACCAGGTTCCTTGACAGCTTTTTAAAAACAAGAGCAAAAACTTTTAGATTTGCAATACCATTTGTCACTTATTTTATCCTGAGTCTGCCATGCGTGTCTACCTGTAACAGTATAGATTTGAGTTGGATGTCGCCAGAAAATACTTTTTAGCATTGTACCTTTCCTTCTTCACATAGCCAATCATCGAGGGACCAGGTCCGTATTTGAGCTTTATCAACCCCAACTCAAATGATTTCTCTCAAAGTGTTCTCTACTCAGTACTTTGGTGAAGATATTTGTTACCAGGTCCTTTGTCTTGTAGAACTTCATACAGATAAGACCCTTTTCAAAATTGTCCCTCAAGAAATGATGCCTAACATCAATGTGCTTTGTCCTCTTGTGCTGCATTGGGTTCTTTGCTATGTTGAGAGAACTTATGTTATCATACAATAAAGGGGCACAATCTGTGAACACACCAAAGTATTCAAGTTGTTGCTTGATCGAAAGTAGTTGTATGCAACAAGAGGTAGCAGTTACATACTCAGCTTCAGCAGTAGAAAGAACCACAAAGTTTTGTTTCTTTGTACCCCATGAGATCAAGCATGACCCCAGAAAATGCACCATTCCAGATGTAATCTTCCTATCTACCAAATATCCAGCATAGCGTTAGATGTCCAATCGAGTCAAAATTATCTCCTGAGGGATCAAAGAGGAGCAGGTCATATATTCTTTTGAGATACCTCCAAATTCTTTTGGCAGCCTTCAAATCAGATTCTCTTCGGCTGATTGAAACCTAGAACACAATACAACACTAAAAACAATATCAATTCTGCTAGCAGTCAGGTACAAAAGAGATCCAATGATACCCTTATACATAGTTTCATTGATAGGAGAACCAGGTTCATCCATATCTAATCGAGTAGCAGTGGCAATAGGAGTATCAATGGTCTTAGAATTTTCCATCCCAAATACTTTCAGCAGATCTTTGATGTACTTTTGTTGACTGATCATGGTCCCTTTTGAGATTTGCTTCACTTGACACCTAAGGAATAAATTTTGTTCACCCATTGAACAGCTCATAGGGAGTCTTCTCAAGAAGGGACCAGATCATGCACCTATTAAACAAGTAAGAGGCAGTATTGACTGCTTCATCCCAAAAACTCTTAGCACACCATTGTCGATCAATGTTGTTCTAGCCATATCTTCAAGAGTCCTATGTTTCCTCTCCACAACACCATTTTGCTGAGGTGTTCTAGGAGCAGAAAATTTGTGACTTATACCATTTTCAGCACAGAATTCATCAATTTTGGCATTGTCAAATTCAGTTCCATGATCGAATCTGATACGCACAACATGATTTCCCAACTTCACTTGAATCTTCTTCACAAATGAAACAATTCTAAAAATGTTTGACCCTTGGTCCGTAGAAACAATGTCCATGTTAATCTTGCATACTCGTCCATAATCACAAAGATGCACTTCTTTTCTCCTCTACTTGGAATCCTCATAGGTCCACAAAGATCCATGTGAGAAGATCAAGAGGCCTTGAGGTGCTCATTTCCTTCTTTGGTTTAAAAGAGGACCTGACCTGCTTCCCTTTTGCACAAGTATCACACACCTTTTGTGATCCTTAAACTTTGACTTGGGCAGCCCACGAACCAGGTCCTTCATGATCAACTTGTTTAGCAAGGTAAATCTTCCATGCCCCAGTCGTCTGTGCCATAACTCATCATCATCATCAATGGCACTCAGGCATGTTAAATCACCACTATTCAGTGAGTCAAAGTCTGCAACATAGATGTTCTTCAACCTTTTGGCTATGAACAGCACTTCACTAGCTTTGAGATTGGTGACAGTTCCATATTTGGACAAGAACTTTACTTCATTTCCTTTGTCATAGATTTAGGACACACTCACCGGACTATATTTCAAGTCATTCACATAGCACAAATCTTCAATTGTATGGGAGAGTATTTTTTGAATTTTGCCAAAACCAAGAATATAGCCCTTTTTTCCATTTCCAAAAGACACTTTTACCTTGGAATGCCTTGAGTGAAAGAAATCATCCATTCTTCTAGTCATATACTTCGAGCAGCCACTATCCATGTACCATTTGTGACCTCTTCCTCTCATTTCAGCCTGCTTACAAAATTAGTGATTAGACTTAGGAACCTAAGCCAGCATGGGTCTCTTGTAATGATAGAACTGATGAATCAAACTTCTTTTGCTCATGCATGCAACACATATTTCTTCTTAGAGAACCAGGTTCCTCAACAGTAGGCTTCTTTTCAACAAAAACTTTATTTTTGTATAGAGACTGAATTTTAGCTTTACAAGAACCCTTGTAATGTCCAGTTTGATCACAGTCAATAATCAGCCACAGTTACATACTTGCTATGAGGGTTATATGGGGTTTTAGCCTTTTGAAAATCGATTCCTTGCATGTTTCTACCATTAATATTGTGCGTTTATTTTTAAAAGTTATTACATCAGAGGACCAGGTCCATTTAAGTGACTTATCAAGATCATTTTTAACCATTTTTAGTTTCTCATGAAGTTGTCTATTCTTTTCAAGATCAGCAACAAGACTTGTTTTAACTTTCTTAAGCTCGCTCATCACTAGCCACTTCTTTGTCCTTAGGTGTGTTCATCCATTTTTCCATTTGATTTTTCAACAAGGTATTTTTTTCTAGTTACTTATTCTACTTGTTCCTTCAAATCTATAATTGTGACAACCATATCATCCCTCTCTTGTTCTACAACACCAATTTCTTCAGTTAAGATATTTTTCTCACTGATAAGGCTGTGATAGGAATCAATCAACTCTTTTTCTAATGACATCAATTTCTTTTGAGAGTAAGTTTTCAAGTTTCTTTGAACATCAAGAAAATTTACCTCATCTTCCTCCTTGTCCTCATGATCATCATATTTAGCCATGAGTGCAAAGATAGAATCATATTCTGAGGATTCATTTTAAATAGCCATCATAGATGTATCTCCGTGGTCATCCTCACCTTCAGATTCAATGAAGGAATCTCCCTAGGTAGCCAGTGCTTGCTTCACCACGTTGTCAGCAACATCTCTTCTTTTAAACCTCCTATTAGGGATCGGGTTCCTCTTGACCGCTTTGTTAGTGTTATTTTTGTAGTGATCCTGCTTATGGAGTGGACAGTATTTAATGAAGTGTCTAGGCTTTCCACAATTATGACAGCAATCATTTCCATTGAAGTTCCTGCTTGAACTTCCTCTCTTGTCAATTCCACCATTTCTTCAAACCATCTTTTAGAATTTTCGAGTGAGATAAGCTATGTCAAACTCATCACGGCTTGAGTCACTGTTGGCAGCCTCGAGGAACAGGTTCTTCTATTTCTTGGATCTCTTCTTTCAAGATCCTTCTTTTCTCTACATCTCATAGGTTTTTAGATTTCCAATTATCTCATCAATGGTCAGCTTCTACAAATCCTTGGCTTCAGTGTGGCATTTAATTTACTTTCCTAGGAACCTGGTAGAACACTTAGTATCTTCCGGACTAGCTTGTTTGTTGGGATAATTTCTCTAAGAGAATGAAGCTTATTGATAGTGGAGCTGAAACATGTGTGCATATCTTGAATGGACTCACTCTCCTTCATTTTGAAAAGCTAATACTCAGTATTAAGCATATCTATTTTGGACTGCTTAACCTGAGCAGTTCCCTCATGAGAAATTTTTAGAGCTTTCCTGATCTCCTTAGAAGACTCACATACTGAGACGTGATCTTAAATTTCTGGTCCAATACCACAAACAAGAATCTTTTTTGCCTTGAAGTTCCTTTCAAGAGCTTTTCTGTCAGCATCATTGTATTCTTTTCTCGTCTTTGGGACAGTCCTTATTCCCTCTCCAACAACTTTCATGGGAATAAAAGGACCATCACAAATCACGTCCTACAGCTCTGAGTTCTCATCCATGATGAAGTCATGCATTCTCGTTCTCCACCATCCATAGTACTTGTCGTTGAATCTTGGGGGTCTTGTGGTTGATTCTCCTTCCTCGGGGTTTGGTGGAGTATCCATGACGAAGATCATTTTTAGGTGTTAACCTTTTAGAAAGAACCTTCTCTAACACCAATTGATAGAAACTAGGGGTCCATCAAGCAATATAGAGAACCAGGTTCTCTATCAGTTCCCACAGTAAATAAGCAGTAAGTAAAGAACATGTGATATTTACGTGAAAAATTCCGTGCTCAAGGGATTAAAAAAAATGACCTAACCCAATAGGATTTCAACTCCACTAAATTAAGCAAACTTCAAATTACAGCCTATTTCAATCTAGGAATTAAACTATTAATACCTCACCCTTTACAATAACTATATTATAAGCCATTTGCAATAACTCTATTACAAAGCAACACTCTTCACTAACTCTAGTCAAACAACAAAAACAATAATGGCTGAAAAATATTCTACAAAACACTTTTAGAAAGTCGTAGTTATTCAAGTAAAGAACAAAAGACAAAGATTCAGCAAACTTAAGGACTAAATAAATCTTCAGTGTTGGGATCTGGTCATTGGCTTTGTAGCAGTTTTGTTCTTGAGTGAACCTGGAGGAAACAGTGGCTGCTGGCACTTGAGATGATAGGTTTTTCATATTATCAAGTGTTAGGTCAAACCTTGTATCATGTTCTATATATATTGGAGAGAGCATGTGGGAATAGATAGAGACAATACACCTTTTGGTTTGGCCTCTAGCAGCAGCGGTTGTGTCGCTGCACTACTGACAGTCGATACAGTAAGACAATTTTTACAATTGTAGAGTTGATTGTACGACAGTTGAGGAATTGATCCTATATATTCCCATTTTTATTTCGATATCTGGTTTCTCGAGAACGTTTGGCTAGACAATGAAGCATATCACAAAAGGCGCAAAGGAACTGTTTGCATCAGGTTACTATATGGTTCCTCAAAAATGTTTGACAAATCAGCAAAACAATAAGCATAATTTATCATTCTTTTTACTACTTTTATCCTTTTATATGCTTCTAGCTCTACAAGTAACTTGAAAATGGCAAAATGGCCTAATAACTACCTAAATTTGCACATGTTTGTCGTATGAACTTAGAATTATCCTACTTAAACACTTCTATTTGAGAAAATGAGTATTAATAAGTACCTTCATCAAAGTGTATTCCTTACTTGTGCTGACAAAGATAGCACGTGACATGCCTAACTTTCAATTATTCGACATATGTAATGAATCCCATAATTTATTTTACCAACCAAACAATTCCTAATTTCTTTCTCTTTTTCTATTTTCTGAATCTTTCTTTGGAAAAATCCCCATATGTTTAAAAAAAATATATGATGTTTTTGCTGGTGCCGGCGCCAGAGTTGCAAAACTTCTGCCTACTCATCCATCGCAACACATGGAGGAGGGGTGCGGAGAGAAAGAAGAAGAAAAAAGGGAGTTAGGAAGGAGGGGAACGGGAAATTAATTGGGTTATTCTTTTCCTTTTTTATTTTTTTATTTTTTCATTTTAGTATTTTACTTAAATTGAAATATTCGTAATCACGCTCCTTATCACCATTATTAGCACTCATTAACGATCAGTAAAGGACAGTCCGGTTCAATAAGCTTCCGCTATGCACAAAATTATTAACGGTCAGAGTGAGTTATTAATATGCAAATGTATGACCTAGGGTATTTTAATGGTAAAATTCTAAGTTCATATACCGAAATAACAAACGGAGTATAAGTCTAGGTGTCCCTTAGACTATTTCGCCTTTGAAAATTCTACGAGATTGCTTTCACGTAGATGTGTTAAATTTGAATTTAAAGAGAAACGTTTTATATCTCCTGAAAAGTTTAATTTAAAATAAATTAAAATTAATCTAATCAGTAAATTTCAAATACTGAATTGTTAAACAAGATTGAAAACTCTAAAGAAAGGAAGCACATGAAAAGGGAAAGAAAAGAAAATATAATGATGTGAAAATGACAATTACCGAATTGACTTTTGAAGGGTGCTGGCTAAGAAGCTGGAATATAGTACTTCGGGCCCCATCTACCTATTTCTGATCCATTTGCTAAAAAAAAACATGATGCTGGGGTGATGTCCCTACCTACTATCTCATGGCCCCACCCAAAAAGTTTTATTGTGTGTCTCGTACAATTGATATTAGTTATGTGAAGCTTCTTTTTATCTCACAAATTTGTGGATCCCAATCTTATACTTTTGGGTCCATAAATATCTGGATCCACCAAATTGTGAAACAAAAAAAATATCTCATCCAACTAGTGTCAGTTGTATGAGATACAAAATAAAGTTTTCATAATCTTTGTAACTTTGTTCATAGTTTTCTTGATTTTCCATTCGGCGTATACAAATTGAAATCTGATTAAATTTAAATTAATATTAAAAAGATCTACATTAGAGATAAAGCATTACTTTGCAAAAGCGACTACACATTCAGGACTTGAATACGAGATAACAACTCAAAGATAATAGAATATCTACCACAACGTTGCAACTCCCGTTGTTCACATATTAGAGTTTAATTAGACATGCCTCTTGATATAAATCTTTTTGCTTCAGCACATGCAAATATTTTAATAAATTTTGGAGCTTTGAGAATGAAACTTGATTAGGCACTAAGTTAGTGCCCTTAACTTGTCATGAAAATAACAATTTACTAGACATTTTCTTATTCATACTTGCTTAATTTCATTTTCCAAATTCCACTATAAGTACAACCGGATTTTCATAATTGTCAACCCACCGTATATAACCTTGCACAAACAAATTAAGCAATATGACATTGATTGTAATTTATAGACAAAGATAGTACGAGTTATTTATTTCCAATTATTAGATTATACTACTATATTGATTTAAGCTATATAAACATCTTTTCCACAACATATATTTTATGTCATGATTCATGAGCTAGGCTTCTAGAACATCAACGACAGTGCTAACACACCTACCAATATTGGCCTATCAAGTCCTTGGACTGTGTCTCTATTCATGGCTTGATCTCCGACCTTCTCACCAAATCATTGGAGGGAAAGCGTGTTTCCGAAGCTTTACTATTTTTATATTCGGAGAATATTAAAAATAGTCAGAATAGCATAGTAGGCCATTGTACTTGTATCGGTTTGACAGTTAGATCTTTCTATTTCACTTGTTTTTATTCAGACACTTTAATTTAATCAAAGTCTATGTTTTAAACCCTTCGGACCGTTGATCAAGCACATATAGCAACAAAATGGTTGAGTTGGACAAAGTATATGTAATTCACGCAGACAAGAAGCGTGCATAAAAAGATTGTGAAGAAGAAATATTTAAAATAAGGAGAAAAAAATTATTAAAATAAGGCTTAAAAATAAAATAAAAAGAGAAAAAATAAAATAAGTAAAAAGGAGTCTGCCCACCCTCACCCCCACCCCATCCCACAACACTCCCTCTCCCTTTTCGTTATTCCGCTTTGTACGTTTCTTCTTCTTCTCCACACAAACACCCCCGCCCCCTTCCTTTTCGTTTTCCCCCTTCTTCTTCTTCCCCACTCCCTCCCCCCCCCCCCCCCACAGACACCCCTTCCCCTTTCGTTTTTTCATCTTCTTCTACCCCTCTTCCTTCAAAAAAAGAAAACACAGTCCCTGAAGATTCCTTAAAACTGGCGTTTTCTGCTATCGATACTTATATTCTTCTATTTTCATCTAATTTTGACCTTTGCTGGTCGTGAAACCGCCAACCTAACTTCTTCTTTCTCATCCCCTCAATATTCGACTTCGACGATGCCTTGATAGCCGCTGCTAAAAATAATGTGGCGATGATCTACCTAATTAAAAATACCTAAATAATTATGCATCGACGGAATGTGAGACGGTGAAGGGAGAAGAGATATGAGAAGGACAAGGAAGAAGAAATCAGTGCACTGCTAAGCACAAGGCAACCCTAATTTGAGAGACGGCAGATGAGATGGAGGCATTAATTTTTTTTTCTTTTTTTTTTTAAAAAAAGGTAGTATATAATAAGTATTTTTAGTAGATACAATATAAAAAATGACATGGAATATTATGTGTCATCCACGTCAAGCAAGTGAGATACACACACAGTTAGAGGGGTTTAAAATATAGACTTTGATCAAGTTAAAGTGTCTGGATGAAAACAGGTGAAGTAGGAGGACCGGAATGTTAAATCGGAACAAGTACAATGGTCTACTAAGCTATTCTACCTTAAAAAATAAACTATCAACTGGATTTATCTATTTAATTAAGTCAGTTCATTAATACTTAAGTATAACAGCTAGAAGTATAACACAGTTATAATCTATTGTTCAACTAATTAAATACCATTTTAACATAGTTAACAATTTAGAAAAGAATATTCAACCAAACAACAATAGAAGTATAGAAATGGGGCTTTTGCATCCGTACCCACTTTTTGTGCTACGTTTTAACTTATATCCTCTTTGTAAAAAAAATTTCATTTGTACCCGCTTTTGCGCATAACTTCAGCATGCGGGGCTGAAGTAGCAAAGGCAATCACGCAAAACTTCAGCATTCTAGTAGACGGGCCTGAAGTATCTTGCGAACTTCAGCTCTAGTAAATGGGGAACTTCAGCTCTAGAACTGAAGTTTTTGTCTTTGTAAATGGGGAACTTCATCCTGAAGTTCCCCAGTTATAAAGACAAAAACTTCAGCATACGGGGTTGAAGGTCCCCCAGTTACACTGGGGAACTTCAGCTCTAGAACTAAAGTTTTGTCTTTTGTAAATGGGGAACTTCAGCTCTAGAGCTGAAGTTTGTAACTGGGAAACTTCAGCTCTAGAGCTGAAGTTTTGTCATTATAATTGGGGAACTTCAGCCCTGTATGCTGAAGTTTTGTCTTTATAACTGGCGAACTTCAGCTTAACTGGTGAACTTCAGCTCAGCGAGGGAAAGGAGAGCTGAAGTTATTTAAAAAGTGGGTACAAGTTAAAAAAAAATTAAAAAGCGGGTATAGGTTAAATGGGGGCGACCAAATAGAGTGCCCCGCGCAATTTTTACTATAGAAATTAATGAATCCAACTTAGTGAGACTGCGACTCAAATAATAATTAACCTCTTAGCCTCCTAGCAGGTTTCACTATAGTACTACTCCCTCTGGTCCCCTTCAAATGATTTTTTGGTTATTTTTACACATATTAAGGAATTTACTTTTTAGTATTAATTAATAATGAAATTAACCATATTAACCTTAATTTGTTCATTGAAAATATAATAAATACTCCTAGGCTCTTTACTCCAAGGGAAACTTTGGAAAAGAAAAGTTAGTTTTTTCTTGATATTTGAAAAAATTAAATATTATGGACCACAAAAAAAAAAAAAAAAAAA